>JALPQI010002643.1:0-81868 GCA_025490895.1 Thaumatotibia leucotreta
CATTCATGAAATGAATTTCAGTAATTCAGTGAAAACGTAATAGACAGACGATGACTTAAACATTTATAATTTATAACTGTCTCAGGTATAGCCTTACACAGATCAAACTAGCCCCAAACTTGTAATTTGTTGTACCCAAGTTTATACTACTTACTATGTACAGCCAGCAGCAGATATTGCAAGGCGTGCAGGGTGTTCAAAATGAACTTGGCACGACCTTATTGCTAAGAGTGTGTTAAGATAATTGTGACCACCCTACCCGCTAAGCAATATCTACTGCTGACTGTACTAGGCGAAGATATGTATATAGATGCAGAAAGGTACATACAAAGCAACAGAAATTACTAAGGAGTAGAATTGATATTATTAGATTAGGCTGCGAAAGCTGCTAATAATGTTTATATTGTTTATGGTGTTTTTTATTGACCGTTTTACATTTCACCTAGGCACAGCAATTTGGAGTTTGTAGAAAGTGATTTCTTAGTTAGTAGTATAATCTCGCTTGTGTAAAAATTGATTGGCTTTCGGATGAAAGCGAGTTGTAAAATTAAATTTTCCATAAAACCATAAAAGTTTGGTTTATGACACACACCAAACAGTATACCGAAAAAAATTGAGAGGCCGAACATGAAAATATGATGAACTACAAAGTACCTATAAACTGTTATCCTTTATTCCAATAATTCTTACTTAATGAAATAAAAAATTAGAATGTTTTTTATTGTACGTGTTCTAACAAAAGTATCAAAGTATTTCAACAATGCTAATTACACGGCTTAGATAAAACAAAGACGTCTTGAACGACCGTAACGTCCACTTTAATATCTCACTCGCCCCAGACGCCTGTTTTACATAATTGATAGCCCGAATTACTCAGGAGAATAAAACTCAGCCTCGTATAAAATACTCGTTTTAGAATAAAATGTTATTATACACCCAGATTTAGGGTGCGGCTCCAGTGACGCGGAGATGTGCAAAATTGACCAATTACATTCTTCAAATTCGAAACACTGTGATGCGGTCTCATTGGCCGAGCTCCCACAGCTCCGCTCCGCTCCGCGTCAGTGGAGCCGCACCCTTGTTGTATTAATGTATTCTGGCCATTTTTTCCGCAACTCGACATCAAACGTGCCTATTTTGCGTAGTCCCAACGCACCCTTAAACCTAGATGGATGACTAAAATGGGGACAGTAGAGATGGTAGAGTGGTGAGTTGGTACTTTTAGGTAAGATTCTTATGAGGCAAATCAAGTAACATCGTGTCTCATGTCGATTCTGGCAATCGTCGCATCTCATAGATTTTCCTCGATGACCTAATGTAACCCAACTTATTTTGTCAGCTTCCGTAGCCTAGTTGGGAGTGACCCTGCCTACGAAGCTGGAGGTTCCGGGTTCGAATCCCGGCGAGGGCATTATTTGTGTATTTATTTATCACAAATATTTGTTCCTTGGTTATGGTTGTCTATGTATTTAAGTATCTATATGTATCTATCTATTATATAAGTATATATCGTCGCCTGGTACCCACATCACAAGCCTTAATTGAGCTTACCGTGGGACTAGGTTGATTTGCGTAAGATGTCCCAAGATATTTATTTATTTATTGAATTATTTGACACCAGTTACATTAAAATGTTTACAATATCGTCCCACAAAACTGTTGCAACAGTTTGACTGTGGGAGCGGCTGTCTCTTAATTAAGTGTTCAAATAATACCGTTATTTATGTGTTAGTTACCTACTGATATATAATCTTACCCAACAATTCTTTAACAACCCCGCTAATATAAGTTTTTGAGCTAACATGGACATAACATTAATGTAAATGCACACTATTGCAAATGCCGAAATAACGGGTGCTTAGTTTATATTTATATGGTAAATATCCCGTTTTAAGTCATACTGACAATCTCGCTTATTTTCAGATCTAAGATATTAAACGATGAATTATTATTGGAAAACTAAAAATCATATAAATGAAATACTTTTTTAGTACATCTTACATGAACGTGCCACACAGAAATGCTTTGTATCGAGTTTTGAAGTTAGATTTTTTCTTAACTCGCCCTATTATAATATAACTTAGATAAGATATATTTATTATACTCTACGATTACAACAAAATATTATATTAAAAATCGACAGACGGTGAACAGCAATGTAAGTAAGTAAATGTGCTCAAGCGCGCAATCTCGACTCACAAAGAAATTTCGTTGAATTCCAAATACATTAAAAGCTTTTCTCGAAAGCAGGCATATTTTAGGGGCCTTACCATGAGCTGGCTGCGTGAGGAAACTTTAACGGCTGAGCCACACCGGATGCGTGTGCGTGGCGCGCGCGTGGCGTGCGCGTTGTAGCGTTCTAAATGTCATAGTAAATGGCACACCACTGGAACGTCACGCGCACGTGCACGCCACGCCAGCGGTTTGCCGTCTAATATGACATTTACATAGTAATAAGAGGGTTACCTTCACGCGCCAGAGACTAATTAAAGCGATTTATGTGGAAGAAACTATCGTAGATATTGAGTTAAAAGCAAAAGTTTCCACAATACCTGTTATTTCGGTGGTTAATGATTCATCATCATCATCATCAGCCTATGATAGTCCACTGCTGGACGTAGGCCTCTCCTATTAACTATGCGTATAGACGCATTAGGAGGTAAATTCCCATAATCGCCACGCTGGGCAAGCGGATTGGCGATCGCAGTAATGTGTTCACTATGATGATAGATGTGGTGTCAAGTTTCAAAGTCAATATGTCGTTTTCAAATTTTTGTACGAGGTGTCTGAAGTAATTGGGAAAACTCAAATCAAATTATTTATTAACCAAACATTTTGGTCCCAAGATATTTATCTATTTATTTTATTTTTTACACCGTTAGCTCACGCTGCCAACTCATAGTAAGAACACAGCTTCGACTTTTTAGAGCATCCATTGATATTCGCAAATAAAAATATTAGTGCTCGAGTTCACAAAATAAGTGTCCAACAGTAATGGAATGTATGTGATGCGAATTTCGAGAACAAATTATTTTACTTTTCGTTGAAATATTTCAGTTCGTTCCAATGGTTTCAGTTTAGCATAAAATATCATCTTTATTGTATTTTAATTTTCTTACAATGTCATATGATATCAGTGGAAAGACGTCCACTGCTGAAAGTAGGCCTCCCCCAAAGATTGCCACAATGGCCGGTCCTACGACACCTGCATTGAGAGTTCCGTCCCTACAACTTCCGTAAGAACTCTCAAGTCTAAATTCCGGCTAAGAAATCAATGTACTTAAGTAAATTAGTCCCGGCCTCCATAGTAATCAAGTCACAGACATTAAATATATATACGCCCAAATTAAATACACCTACACTCATAAACAAAACACAGAGGCCCAAAATTACTTTTACTTGAGATTTAATGGCCCGTCTCTTTTTGTCCCACGCATTAGAGCGAGACGGTCGGTGTAATTAATTACCCAATTAGGTTACGGCTTTAGAAACGATTCGATAAAATACCTGTACGAAATAAGCTGATTTTACGATACACTGTATTTAATCTCTGGTCTAGTTTTTGTTTTATGTATACCTAGATTTAAATGTCACTGACCATTTATTTATCGAAGATTCATGATGGGCAGCAGCGTATTGGACACTACTGCGATCGCCAATCCGCTTGCCCACCGTGGCGATTATGGGCATTTACCTCCTAATGCGTCCATACGCATAGACTAGCAATATACAGAGTTGCAGAACTTTCTCAAAATTTGGGAATATATTCGGGAATTTCCGAGAATTTTCATGAGAATTTAAGAGTAAGTTCTCATTGAGAATGTTTCCATGAGAACTTATGAAAATGTGTTATAAATAATTATTTTAAATCGTAAATAAGTAAACAAGACAGCAAATATTACTCATAAGCAGGGATCGGAAAATTGTGTGTCATTGTTCGCAATAATATGGACATGACTCCAAAGTTGATTAAATAATTAATCATTTAATCATTTTCAAAAAATTATCTACCTATGTGACACCGGTAACAATGAAAATCTCTGTAAATAGTCACCTTAAGCCTTCGATATAACATTTCAAGAAATGATTCGTTCAATTATTAATTTAATCATTAATCAACTTTGGAGTCATGTCCATATTATTGCGAACACATGACGCACATTTGTCCGATCTCTGCTCGTAAGGCATGTATTTGGTACGGTCTTAGCTTGATTAGATTATTTGTTAAATTGAGATTCCCGAGAACATTCTCTTTGCAAGTTTTGCAACTTATGAAACTTCTCCTTGGTAAAATGCTAGCATAGACTAAGAGGAGAGGCCGTTGTCCAGCAGTGGACCTATTATTATTAGGCCAAAGATGGCCATGAAGTATGATTTTTTTAAATCCCCACACAAAAAAATAGCAAAAATAAGCTTAACTCATTGGAAGAAATCCCCGAAAGAGATAATTTCCCTTTGAAGTACCTACCTACAAAAAGTATGAGTTACTTGTTGTTTTATTTTGTATAGGTACAACAAATTTTACTACTACTAAAAACATTGACATTTTCTTATTGAGGTATCTTTATTGCTGCCGGATATAGGAGTAATACAATTAAGTAAACCGGGCGCTACGTAGCACCTGCTACGCCGTAGACCGTCTACGCCAGTCTACGACCTAGGGGCATTAAGGTAAAATGGCTTTATTGGGCTGTAGACGGGCAGGTATACTAATATAATATATTATACAAGTATATGTATACAATATAATGTATACAAGGTCAGATATAATATAAGTACTTATATGGTATAAGTTTCAAGTCAAATGAATAACTTT
Source organism: Thaumatotibia leucotreta (assembly GCA_025490895.1). Classification (NCBI taxonomy): domain Eukaryota; kingdom Metazoa; phylum Arthropoda; class Insecta; order Lepidoptera; family Tortricidae; genus Thaumatotibia; species Thaumatotibia leucotreta. Next base: position 4,817 of record JALPQI010002643.1, read on the forward strand.
ATTGAATCTTTGAAAATAATGTCTAGACATTTAAAAAAAAACACAGCACAGGTTTTGTCATATATCTTGTCCTCTAGTACCTACCTAATGAATTTTTCATCACACTTGCTGTCTAAGCGCGCCATTGCTTGCGTGCGTAGCGGGAGTAATAGAAATGTCAGAACGTCATTTAATAATATTATGCCTTAAAACTTATTTTTTTGTCGGCAAGTGTGATGAAAAACATTGTACGCATCACGGTCGGTAAGCGGAATACTAACTCGAGTCATAAAAGCCCTCCGCCTAACGGCGTCGGGCTTCTAACACTCTCGTTAGTTATTCCGTACTTACCTCCCTTGATGCACAATGTACTATTGTATCCTAACGTAATATTCTACGTTTCAATTTCACAATAATGTTTTTTATGTTTTATTTATTTGATTATTTATTGTTGCATGATAGTAAGTAGATAAGAAATGAAATGTCAATTAGCACGTAAGGTTTAGCTTTAGCTGTTAGTGCTAATTGTAAGAAAAAAATATAAATTGATAAATTAAAATTGAAAATTAACTTAATTGATAGTTAAGTAACATTAAGTCATCAATTAGCAAAATTTTCATATTTCTATGAGCGTTAAATTGTATGACTAACTTTCGTTACGCAATTGACGCGATTTTGATTTTTGTTAAAAGCTTTAACTATGTAATTTTTTTTGCCATTCGATCCCTACTTAATTTAATTAGTATCAATAAGAATAGTGCCATGACTAGCTATCCAAATCAGTTTGAAGCCTCCCTAATCCGGGTTATCCCGACCACGTCCTAATTACATTGTCCGCAAACGAAGTTACCCCGACAATGAAATAGTGCGGTATCACTAATCTAATAGTTGGGAATTCTTCCGCAGCGCACTGTCATGCGGCTTTTGTTTTATTTTTCTTTGTCTGCGTCGTTTTCGTTCGTAGTCCCGTGTGTGAGGTACCTACCGAATTCATTTTTTAAAAGCCTTGAGAATTTTCTTCGTATATACAAATACTTTTCGCATATACTATTATAACGTTATGGGTATAGGTAAAAAAACTTGAGTCAGGTGGAAGTACTAGTACCCGACGCTGTACCAATACCCGTCATCATAGCTTGAGTTGCCATTGATAAGATAAAATCAACTATTAGGGCATTTCAACGATGATAAATGTATGTGCTTTAATTCTTCATATCCCAACTCTGAAATAATTAGCTTATATCTAAATTATTTGCATAATTTTAAGACGCCTGTCATCATATTAGGACTGAGTGTTAATATTTTTAATGTCTCAATTTGTGACATTCAAAATTGTACCGAGATGCAATCTATTGGGACTGCCAGCAAAAGCACCTGACACTTACTGAATTTTGAGAAATGTTGATATTGTCACCCTATAAAATAAATACTATTTAACATTACTTACAAACTCCTCTCCCAAAACACATGACAATACTTTATGTAGATTTATAAATAAGCAAAATATCTTGATTCAAATATATATTCTCTGTTAACATGTTACGTATTGGTATTTCCATCTAAGTCACATGTTGTAGCTTGTATGTATTCAGTAATGACACTAATTCAAATGTTTTTAAAAAGCGAACACAAACAGAACAAATGAAAATGCAATCTTCATAGGGTAACAAGGAGTTACTCTGTGAACACTTAAAGATGGCATTTGCAACAGTGTCGAAATATCAGGTGGTCAATAACTGCAATTTACATGGTAAATATCCTGCTTCAAGTCATACTATTAAGGTTTTAAGTTGGTAATAGAACCAAGATTGTGTTATTATGGAATAATGCAAGTTTTAGGTTTGTTTATTTCTTTTGTTTTCCACTGACGAATGGTATACCGGTAGCTAAGTATGCCTTGCAATTTACGAGTTGCAGAACATTCTTTAAATTGCAGCAACATACTCGAAAGTTTCTGAGAAATTTCATGAGAATTGAATAGTAGGTTCCCGTTGAGAATATTTTCATGAGAACTTATAAAAATGCAAATAAGTAGGCAGTAAATATAACTCATAAGGCATGAATCTTGGCTTAATTAGATTATTTGTTTTTAGATTCCCGAGAACATTCTCTATTATGCAAGTTTCGCAACTTATGAAACTTCTCCCCGGTACAATGCTAAGTAGGTATGCCTAGTCCTAGAATGCTAGAGTATTATCGTAGGAACGAAACACTCAACAGATGACATAGAGGTATCTAACGACATCGCTTTCCTACACTTATCCGTCTCCGTCTTAAATCAACCTTTTCCATCGATCGCACATGAACTTTGTATAAATATAAAGTTTCCGAACAATTTTCTTAAACAATAAACAACGTACAGACTTATCAAATTCCGAAATAAGAAACTGATTACCGACAGGTCATCGACTCGCAAAATATTCGAGAAAATACATAATTAAGGATTAAGTCCGAAATAGTCGAAATTGCGATCGGTTTTAATTTCGGGATATATTAGAAGGTCATTTGATTATAAGATTAAATTCGGGCTTGAAGCAATTACGAGGATCTCGCGTTCGCAAATTGGAGTTGACGACCTCTGCAGGCTGCTGATATATTTACACAGTAAAGTTATATTTGTAAAGCATTATCACTGTCAACCTGTCAGGCCTTTACAAATACAAATGAGAGCTACAGGGTTAAGTGCAAAGTTAAAGCAATATTTACATTGAAATACCTACATTGTTTATAAATTAGATATTAGATCAGATGAATATATGAAAAACAATTGGCGGACTTATAAATACAATCAGGCGCGGGGGGACTTCGTTGAGGGGGGGCACTGCCCTATGATATGATAGTATTTTATACTTAAAACAGCACCTTGGTATATTCGGGGGTGGGGGGGGGGGGGGTAAATTTACAAGTTTTAGGACAACAATGGCATCTTCTGGGAAATCGAATAAATAATTAACATCCAACTCCGTTCGGACGTTTTATTCACACAGTAAATTAAATGAATGGCAGGAAAAGGTGGGTACGAAGGAAACGTTGTCTCTTTGAAGAGTTTCTTCTGGTTAACAGATGAGATAAAAGAACGGTTAGACAAATAAAGTGTTGTATAATTAACACTGTAGGCACCGGAAAGACAATCTAACAGCCCTTTTCACCGTAGCGTTTTGTCGGTTCATGTATACCAATGTCAGTAGAATCTAAAAAAATATAAAAAACTTGCATTATTCCATAATCACGCACTTTTAGAACACAATCTTAGTTTTATTACGAACTCAAAATCTTAAACCGTGAGAAATTTAAATTTTTAGTTACAATTATTGATATTTAAACTAATAAACGCAGAAGTATATGAATCTGCGAACGTGTTTCACGATATGTGTCAAGTACCTACGTCAAATGCTTTGGAAAAGTCAGCCATTTGCTCACATTGTTTTTAGATTCTTCTGACGATTGGTACTAGGTTTGAAATTTTCAAAAGTGAAAGTATCAGTTAGGTATGCCCATATATCTCACGTGCCTTAAATTTCCAAACAATCTCTACAAGTTTTACTATAACGTATGCGATGTGCGGCTGTCCTAAGTATTTTGGAGCACGTAGTCACATTCCAACAAACTACAACATATCTAAGTCCTAAGTACGAATGTGACTTATGTCATGAGAGCCGATAAAAGGGCAGACATCATAAGCCCATAGGTTACTTCGGACAAGCGACAGTGACCCTCAGCTTCAATTTTCTCGTTATCGCTTCATTTAGATAACAAGCCTAACTCATTTAATACTATTAACTTCGTCAGCAAATCCTAATAGTCGAGTAAATACGAGATTGCAAAGTAGGACGAACAAAATAATTCATCACGACCGCAATTCAATCTCGGTCATTAAATTTGCATTTCGTTACTCAACTCTTCAAAGTGCATGCGGGCGAAGTGCATTCAGCAACCATCAATTTAATTTAGGTTTAGTTTAATAATAATGACCTATCATTTTTTCTCTTCTGTTTTCAATCACTTTTAATAATGTTCTTCTTTCCTGGACTATACCTTTGGTTGTTGGACATCTACACAAAATGACTATACTGGTACATACATTTATTCACTGAGATACCTAATATACATATGTGACATGTTATCTTTTAGGTAATCGCTATTTAACATATGCAATAGAATATGAATATGGCGACTAACATTGGAAAATAGAACCTCTCCTTGTGATAGTATTGAGTGTTTGAGTGACCCAGATAGCCGGACGGCTCGATTGTGGATTATCTCTAAGCACTTATCAATGGCATAACTTGTATGGAATTATCTGGCCATCAGCGAACTTGTTAAATGTGTATGATAACTTAATAAGCTTACGTGTTATAGGAGAACGATATAGGCATCCATACAAATGACCTCTGCAAACCAAAAAGTAATTTTATCTAGTTACTTGTTAGTTGTCTATAAGTACTTTGAGTTGAAAGAGTATACAGTGTGTGTCCATAACCTGGGCTTTTACGAAAATGGGTAATAATACGCATTACTAGCAATCGTTTTCAAGTGTTAACATTTGACAAATAATTAAATTGACCGTACAATTAATTTTATTTCCTCCGAACGATCAATGTAACGCGTGTACTGCTTAGTACGTTGTGAGTGGCTGCGATCTGTCATTGTGAAGTGCAAATTAACGATCCATTTTGAAGTACATTGCTTCTCAATTAACTTTTCTTAGAAAGTTAATTACTTTTAAAATTAGCATTTTGAATCGAATAATGTTCACGATTTGGCTAGAAATCTGCATCGCATTCCTCGGTTTCGATAAAAGCCAGTATCGTAGACACACACTGCATAGCGTATTTTGGACTGTAGGCTTGTGATGGTCCACCTGTGTTTATTATTTATAGTTCTTGCTGCTGTTACATTCTGTATACGTACCATGACTTTGCAAGTATCGGTAACTTATCGGTAAGGTTAGATTTTTCTCGATAGGTACGTAAAGCAGGCAATCGTGCTTTCTCCAATATGTCAAAACCTAACATATCCTTTACTTTCTAACTCATAGTACGGCTACTGACAAGAATCTGGATGCTTAGCCAAGTAGCCAATCACTAACGCTTAGTAGCGTATCGTAGTTTTCCCTCTTTGTCACTCTTCCATATTAGTGCGACAAAGACAGTTAGCTGCCTTTCGTTTACGATTGACGATTAAGCGTTAGCGATTGGCAACTTGTCTAAGCACACTGGATGCTTAGCCAAGTTGCCAATCACTAACGCTTAGTAGCGTATCGTAGTTTTCCCTCTTTGTCACTAATGTCACTCTTCCATATTAGTGCCACAAAGACAGTTAGCTGCCTTTCGTTTACGGTTAACGATTAAGCGTTAGCGATTGGCAACTCGTCTAAGCACCCTGATATGCAAGTGAGAAAGTGACGCGTGGCTAGGTAAACGGTAAAGGTGAGATCGTCATATAATTTCCGGTGTCTTTCTTTGGAAACTGACCACATATGACGAGTTAATTCTCGTCATCAATACCTTTGACAACATTTCCGAAAACCTAACTTTGCTTGGTATATCCTTACCACCTTATTCATAAATAAGTCATAAGTCTACTAACTTAGCAAGACACAACGTATTGTTTGTCCCTTTGCTCTTATCAAAGTGTCTATATGACAGTAAGGGATAAACAATATTTAGGGGCTTGCTAAGTTAGGAAACGTTTATGAATAAAGGGGGCTAGTTTCTGCAGCAGTAGCCGCACCAAGAGCTCATTGAGCCGCGATATTAACGCGGACTTGTTATCCGCCTCACTCGCACCAATACGCCAGTATGAGCAGAATGGATAGAAGATAAGTTCGCGTTAATATCGCGACGGCAGCTCATGGTAAGCACACTGTTTGTAGAAGCCAGTTTACGCAACGAACGAGCCGTCAGACCGATGTCTCATCGCTGTCGACTTTAGGCCAGATTGGTTCCCTAACTATATTGTCTTTACGCAGACAATATTGAAAGGAAACCTATCTAGGGATTTATTTATATTCTATTTTTTACCCAGAAATGCCTGCAATTGTAAACCTGTATGTAAGCATACAGGTTTTTTACACATGATTGGTATGTCAGTATGTCGCCGCGAGAAAGATTTTTCATCTTTTACTAACTATATCAATAAAAGAGAGATGGATAGGCTATCTTGCGGCGATATATTGTCGCACTACTCCTGTGCTAAGCCTACTGGAGTGTTCGAGTGGTTTAGGCAACAGCCGCGAAAGCTGAGGACATGAGTTCAAATCCCAATTCTGGCGTTGGTAAAGTGCGTTTTTGTAATAAAAAAAAATTGTGCTCGTTTTTTAAATTTCATTGTATTCTGAATCAACTTTTTTCTGTCTGTTATTGCCATGGTTACGGTCGCCTGAGTCACGCTGGTTTTATGCAAAATTAAGCTACTTAATTTAAGCAAAGATGCATACAGGGTGTTTTTTTTAAATGGGACAGTATGGGGAAATCGGAAACTATAGAAGATACAAGGAAGCTGTCTTAGGAGGCATTAGGTATTTTTTTGAGATAACAATTTTGGCATTTTCAAAATTTTGGTCAAGTGCGAGTTGTACCTAAAAATTAATAATATTGATAAAAAAATTTTTTGACGCAGATCGACGTGATTTCATGCGTAGATAATTTTATTGTATTGGATGAAAAAAATCTGAACAGCAGAAGTTAGTCAAATTCAGGAAAATAATTTCTCATATTACGACTAAGCGGGTACAGTAAATAGTCCTTTAGAAATAACAATATTCATATTTTTGGGTTAATCGACTCAGTTTCACATGAGATCCTTTCCAACTAATGGGCTGAAATAAAACGCAACGGCAAAAGTTAGTCAAATTTAATAAAATTACTATTTTGTAGGTACCTACCTACTCCAATCAATTACCTATCTACTCAATGGTCATTAAAAATTTAAAGTTTTTTTTTCTTGCGCTCGCGACATGTAACTTATTAAAATCCTTTTGAACTTAAATAAAACGTTCCAAATCAAAAGTTAGTCAAATTTTAGAAAACTTACACCTTTGGAACACGACATTTGAATTTGGAACGTTTTATTTAAGTTCAAAAGGATTTTAATAAGTTACATGTCGCGAGCGCAAGAAAAAAAAACTTTAAATTTTTAATGACCATTGAGTAGATAGGTAATTGATTGGAGTAGGTAGGTACCTACAAAATAGTAATTTTATTAAATTTGACTAACTTTTGCCGTTGCGTTTTATTTCAGCCCATTAGTTGGAAAGGATCTCATGTGAAACTGAGTCGATTAACCCAAAAATATGAATATTTTTATTTCTAAAGGACTATTTACTGTACCCGCTTAGTCGTAATATGAGAAATTATTTTCCTGAATTTGACTAACTTCTGCTGTTCAGATTTTTTCATCCAATACAATAAAATTATCTACGCATGAAATCACGTCGATCTGCGTCAAAAAATTTTTTTATCAATATTATTAATTTTTAGGTACAACTCGCACTTGACCAAAATTTTGAAAATGCCAAAATTGTTATCTCAAAAAAATACCTAATGTCTCCTAAGACAGCTTCCTTGTATCTTCTATAGTTTCCGATTTCCCCATACTGTCCCACTTAAAAAAAACACTGTATAGTCGATGTTTGTAGATGGCCCATCAAGGAAAGGGTTTACTAACACCAGAAAAATGCATAGTTGCATAGTTTAAGTATCATAATTACTGTAATATAACAGACAGAAAAAAGTTTATTCACCCATAATGACGCGCATTGTAGTAAATGTACCAATAATCAACCCCTTAGTGTCTAAATTATGACACCCTTATGTGACTTAACATAATATTGGACTGCCTTATATTGGCCAGGACAAGCACTGGTTAATCTTACGATGTCTATCGTTTTTAAACGGTTTTTATTAACTTCACCGCGTATCAACTGTCGTCGATGCTTCAAATCTTGTGATCGATTTTTCGACCACTTCTACTGCACCGAAATCAATAAAATTTGGAACTCTTATCAAGTCCCCATGACAATGCAATATTATAATATTTGTATCCTTGTATCCTCAAAGCCTGATGCTGCAGACGTACTGCTTACCTTAACCGAGAGTGTTAGACACCTGAAAATGAAAGTATAGCATGTTTGGCATAATCAAATACTAACAGCCTGATCTTGACTTCCAACTCCTCACTCCTGATGCTGCAGTACTGCCCACAATAACCGCAAGGTTTATCTTTTATCGATATCTTGATTTTAAAAAAGAAGTTCTTTAGATATTAAGTAGAAACATGCGAATTTAATACTAACATCCAACTCCTCAAATCTGATACTCCAGTGTTACTGCCTGCCACAACCGCTAGGTTTAGCGATATGTAGATTTTGCAGTACTGCTTTAGATATTTGGTAGAAACATACGGATTTAATTATCATCATCATCATCATATCAGATGAAAGACGTTCACTGGTGAATATAGGCCCCGCCAAAGATTGCCACAAGGACCGGCCCTGTGCCACCCGCAACCAGCGACCTTCACCAGGTCATGAGTCCACCTTGTGGGGGGCCTACACACGCTGCGCCTTCCGGTACGTGACCACCACTCGAGAACCTTACCGCCCCAACGGCCATCGGTTCTACGCAATCCACGCGCGACGAGCCCCGCCGACTTCAGTTTAGCGATTCGTAGAGCTATATCGGTTTCTTTGGTTCTGCTGCGGATGGTCTCATTTGTAATCCGATCTCGCAGAGAGACTCTTAGCATAGGCCTCTCCATTGCCCTTTGTGTGACTTTGAGCCTTCTTATGCGGCCCATTGTAAGCGACCACGGTTTGGTACCGTATATGTCATTGCTGCGTCCCTCCGGCTGATAGACTAATAGGGTGATAGCGTGAGTGATTCGCGTAGGGCGAGCCGTCGCGCCTGCGTCCCTCCGGCTGATAGACTGACGGCGTGAGTGGATCGCGTAGGGCGAGCCGTCGCGCTTGCTGCCCTCCAGCTAATAGAATGACATCGTGAGGGGTTCGCGTAGGGCGAGCCGTCGGGCCTGCGGCCCTCCAGCTGATAGAGTGACAGCGTGAGTGAATCGCATAGGGCGAGCCGTCGGGCCTGCGCCCCTCCGGCTGATAGACTCACAGCGTGAGTGGTTCGCGTAGGGCGGGCCGTCGGGCCTGCGGCCCTCGAGCTAATAGAGTGACAGTGTGAGTGGTTCGCGTAGGGCAAGCCGTCGGGCCTGCAGCCCTCCAGCTGATAGAGTGACAGCGTGAGTGGTTCACGTAGGGCGAGCCGTCGGGCCTGCGGCCCTCCAGCTGATAAAGTGACAGCGTGAGTGGATCGTATAGGGAGAGCCGTCGGGCCTGCGGCCCTCCAGCTGATAGAGTGACAGCGTGAGTAAATCGCGAAGGGCGAGCCGCTGGGCCTGCGTTCCTCCGGCTGATAGACTGACAGCGTGAGTGGATCGCGTAGGGCGAGCCGTCGCGCTTGCGGCCCTCCAGCTAATAGACTCACAGCGTGAGTGGTTCGCGTAGGGCGGGCCGTCGGGCCTGCGGCCCTCGAGCTGATAGAGTGACAGCGTGAGTGGTTCACGTAGGGCGAGCCGTTGGGCCTGCGGCCCTCCAGATGATAGAGTGACAGCGTGAGTGGTTTGCGTAGGGCGAGCCGTCGGGCCTGCGGCCCTCTAGCTGATAGAGTGACAGCGTGAGTGGTTTGCGTAGGGCGAGCCGTCGGGCCTGCGGCCCTCCAGCTGATAGAGTGACAGCATGTGTGAATCGCGTAGGGCCAGCTGTCGGGCCTGCGGCCCTCCGGTTGATAGGCTGACAGCGCAGGTGGTTTGCGTAGGACGTGCACTCGGACCTGCGGTCCTCCAGTTGATACAGAGACAGTATCAACAGATACTCAGATCAGAGATCAGTACATACAGAGAGTGTGAGTCTCTCGGATTCACGTAGTGCATGCCATAGTGCCGTCGGGCCTATGGCCCTCCGGTTGATAGATTGCATGGATTGACCCTTTAGGCCCTCGGTTCGCGTCGGACTTTCCGTCAGACCTGCGGTCCTCCGGTTGGTCGACTAAGAGAATGAGTTTATATTTTATAGTCTCGAAATTCGACTTGTATAAAAATTTAAACTTGAAATTCTCAATAAACCAAATTGATTGATATTTTCCTTATTGTCAGATCTCTGTTATCTAAGGTACTTATTGTATGAATAACACGTCCATTTGAGATACTTCAGGCATTCAACCCTACATTAACCACGCCGAGCCTTTGGTTTTTATTTGTCAATAGAAATATTAAATTTAAAAAAATGGTGTCGGATTTCTAAAAATATCTATTCAGCAGGGATTCGACTCCCGTTACACATAAATAAAATAATGTCCATTACGTTTACATATTTGTCGTGATTCGTGATGAAAGCGCGAGAGTATAAACGCTACTTAGCATGCATAATTGTATTACATATTACAAACAACATCGGTATAGTATCGGAAATAAACTTAACAATTGCACTAAAAACTTGAAAATAAAATAAGTAAAAAAAGTTTTAAGTTAAACGGTTTTTATTGCACCAAAAACTAGAAAATAAAAATTTGTTATAACAAACCGTAGATGCAACTTTCTTTAGATTACTCACGTGAAACTATTATCACTGTAGTTTTCCCAAGTCGGATGCTGAAAGCCACGTTTAGCCTCTATGTCAGTGGATTAAGCGTTACCTAATCGGAAACTTTTACTAAACTAAAATAAAAACGTGGGGCGTTATTATGAAGAAAGAAACATACAAGTTCGAAATATGTAATTGTACTCGTAGCTTTAATTTTGCAATTAATCATCCATCTGTTTCATCACTTCCACAGAGGTAAATAGCTTTTATCAAGGCCAGAACAAAACTTATTACACTATTACTGTCTTGATTTATATGTGTGTTCTTAAATAACTATAGTGACTTAATCACAATTGCGTACGCCCCACGTTTTTATTTCAGTTTGGTAAAAGTTTCCGATTAGGTAACGCTTAATCCACTGACATAGAGGCTAAACGTGGCTTTCAGCATCCGACTTGGGAAAACTACAGTGATAATAGTTTCACGTGAGTAATCTACAGAAAGTTGCATCTACGGTTTGTTATAACAAATTTTTATTTTCTAGTTTTTGGTGCAATAAAAACCGTTTAACTTAAAACTTTTTTTACTTATTTTATATCATTCCTGAGGCTTTTCAAAGTATTTTGCTTATTACGAGTAGGTGTAGGTATACACAAGACTGTTATTTTTGGAAGGACGTGACAAGTTGTGACTGTTCCAAAACAGAAGCCCTGTTTTTGAACATAAATAATTACTCCACTTACCGTTGGTAATATTAGGTTTACTATATTTCCGTGTCGATATATTATTTGGTAACATCCGTAATTTATAACAATTGCACTGGCAAGCAATGTCGGAGGTATTACAACTTGAAACACATGTATTAATCACATTATTTCGATGCTTTATAAAGAATACTAAGGGGTTTTTAATATTTAACGAAATAATTGCAAATACTTTTATGTTGTGACAAGTCATGATTGACAGACAAGCGAAATTGTCAAACAAAGATAAAATATATCCTTCCGAGGCAGTGATGAAGGATAAATATAATATATATTTTTATAGTATTTATTTACCCATTTATTTAATTGTTATATAAAATAGCAAGGAAATTAATAATAATATTTATATTGATGTTTGTCTGTTGTAAACTTTAATACACTGAGAATAGACTAGATTTGTGTAACTCCTGTCCACTAATAATATTGCTGGTTCAAATTCAAATAAAAAACCAAAGCCGAACAAATTATGAATTTCAAATAAAGGAATGCAAAACAGTCGTTCCTTGGGGTATAAAAGGCCGGGATAACAGTTGAAGAACTCATTCTTAGAATACCTACGGACGAACTTGCACTCTGGTTGAAAAAAGATAAATTCCGGTGGGTGAAACTCTGCTCAAATTATCTTCTATGTTCGGAAATACTAATGCACATTCAATGTGTATTTGGATTCCTGGACTTGGAGGAATTGTGTCATTGATTCACATCATGAGGACTTAGTCTTTGTGATGTGAAGCTTTGTCATAGATTGAGTAAATGATTCCCTTTGAGATTTGAGTGTCTATTACTCAATTTCTTTGCCTAAGAGATTTTATTGACCAAAAACCTTATTGCAAGCCCTGGCAGACTGTTGCCAATCTACTCTCTCTTTAACCTCACGGTGTCAACTGAGGAGAGGATAGAAGTCTATTTGCTACCAGATTGAGAGGAGTCTGGCACATCCTTTTTACCAACACAGGATGTGATGCCCTATGGGTCTCTCCCTTGCTTCGACGTCCCCCTGATCGGTGTATTCGAGGGCTTTCTGTAACGATTGTATTGAGTTAGCCAGCCGGGATATCCGGACTCGTTGACGTTGATCAGTAATCGAAGCTCGGTCTTATCAATACATATTTATATATCATATACGCAATAGGGCGCCTTATTCTCTCCACCATGCCCGCGGGCGAGAGGAGGGAGGCAATTACACAAGTCTTAGGTTGTTTATCTCGGAATGACTTGCCGAACTTTAGCAGCTTATGTTAGACACTTTCAATATTTGCAAGGTACCAAACGGTCATGGTAAGTAGACCAGGTATCTTGTAAATATTAGATTAGGGATTCCTGTTAGAGTTAGGGTAGAATCACACACATGGGTTGTAGGGTTTTAATACTACTTTCTTCTAAGTGTTTCTTAAAACTCTTCTTAAAATAAAATAAAATCTAAAATTCCTAAAAGAAAATCTGAACCTAAAAATACAATTCCATTCAAGGTTCCTCCTCAGTTTATTTGATTTGGTACTTGTCTTGTTGTTCTTTGACTTTCTGGCGAAGGTGGTAGGATGATGAACCCCTGGTAATAAGGTACATTACAAATTTCTATCAAGTTGAGCCCAGAAGCAACAGACTGATCCAAAGAGTTTTGGATAGACTGTTAAGGTCCAAATGCCAGGCGAAGCAGTGCATTGGATCTTATAGAGCAGAAGGAACGCTCACCTTGGTTGGTCATTCAGAGAAACGAATGTATCAGAGTGTTTGGTTTTCCACCATACTGCGCCCGAGGGTTGAAGAATTTGAGTATTGGTTTAGCTAGACTTAGACCTTGAGTTTATACAGCAACATAATATAATGGATACTTGGTGCTTCTTTCCATTCGTTTGGCTATTTGCGTTGCTGTTAGGTTCCGAAGCATCATAAACGTTTAGTTAGGGGTTAGTTTAGGACCCTCCGGTCGACATTGGCCACTTCCTAATTTGTATCTTTCCAAATTTGTCCACTCTTCAAACTTCCAAAATTGTCTACTTTACAATTTACTTTTTTTATCAATATTAAACCCTCCAAGCCCAACTGACGGGGGCGACCCCACACTGGTTGGTTTAGGATACCTCTCTACCCCATCCAAGATTAGGCTGGTAATGTCGATTTAGCTAGCAGATGTGTTAGTATTAAAGCAATAAATTGGTTAGAAATACCAGCCTAATTGATAGAGGTCACTTAGGTGGTCGGGGCCCTTCCTCTCTGAGGAATTTCTTTTTATCATTCCATTCCTCATTTCAAATATCTTGCCATAATATTCCCTTTATTACCGTTTGTTCAAATATCTATTTGCTGCCTGTTCAAACATGTATTTATCATTAATCATTAATCTCATTAAACTAAATATCAAATGAAATTCAATAAGTAAAAACATCATGGAACATTTATTCTAAATTAACAAAATTATTAAACTACTCCCTCCAAATCTCTCTAAATATTTAACAAATATTTCTATTAAGATTTTGCTGAAGTCCGAAATCAAGTTTGTTTCACATTAAAGAATCTCTGTTACTATACGGTTCACAACATAGGCGTCCTACCCTAGACTAGATGATCACTGGCCAATTTATCATTAATTTACAATTTAAAGTTATAAATCATTTATCAATTTAGTTTATTTTAAAAAAGAGGGGGGGGGTTTTTACATAGTTCAATAATTATTTAAGTATCTTATCCGTCGGATTTAGACGAGATTTTTTACAAACATGGTTGAGCTAAATGGGTCAAAATTCTTTTCGTTGTCTTATTTTGTGCCCCTAAAAAACGTGACGCAGTGGTGATTTTTGTATGAGATGATGATTTGTTTTCAATTTCCGATGTATGGATTGAAATCTAGCGTGAAAAAGAAATATATACTGAGTCGAAACATCAACTAAAAGCGTGACAGAGTGGTATGAAACAAGACAACGAAAAGAATTTTGACCCAAATGACACGTGAGACTGAAAATTGTGTTGAAGCCTGCTTTATTGACGAGTAAGTAGTCAAAAAAAGCGACATAAACATATTCCAAAGGTAGCTACCTTTTAAGAGCACATACCTCTACCTACTAAGTTTAAAATCTGTTTGATGCAGATTGCTGAAAAATGCTTTAAGAATCTCATATCAACAGTGCGTAAATAGGTAAGTACCTATACTATTTATAAGACTTCGTTGAAAATCAAGCTCTTTCCAGTTTTAAGCCCACCAACTCCAATGTTTCATATTGACTACGTATATGTATAATAATTACCACTGAAACATGGGAAAATATCAGGAAAATTCTTCGTTTTATATTATGTAACTTTAAAATAATACGTTACTTACTTAATATAATAAAAAAAATAAACTATGAATATGATTAAACATCTATTCATGTCGTGTATAATTTAATAGGTACAGTCAAAGGCAAAATAAGGTGTACATAAATATGCTCAATGTCCTAATTCTGTGTTATGAGAACGTCGTAACCCTTTTTAAGAGGATTCTTTCTATACATATTCTTGCACTTGACTGTACTCTTACTTAAGTAAAATATGATCCTCCTCGGAGCAATTGCAATGTTGAAGAGCCTATTATTATGGCTACAACCCGATGTTATTGCGCATCATTTGATAACTCCAATTCCAGATGCTTCCAGGTTGCATTAAGATTTTTACTATATAAAGAATCATTAGAAATGTTGTGTTATTTATACTAGGCTTAAGATATAAGATAGTTGAAATAGTTAATTTGTTATTTGACTCACAAGGATCGACGGGTGCGATCGCTGGTCCGTCGGGCGCAGCCAGGATCTTCATCGTGATAGCCCCCGGCAGAACACTACTCGACACCGACACCTTGACGTTTTTATCACTGTCCAGTCCCAAAAATAATTCCAAACCCGAAATGCGACGTGAAACACACGATTCCACAGGCTGTTGTGAGCTGCACTATCGATTGCGGAGCGGGCTAGGTACGCATGTGCGGGCCGCGGCCGCGCCTGCGCGCTCGGGGGCGGCCATTGCTGCGGAAAGACGTCATTTGCCGCCAATTGTGCGGTTGACAGGTGACAGATGCGCTTCCGGTTGTGAGGTTCATTTTTCTAGCCATTTCCTGAGGCTGCAGCTGTGGCTCTATTTTTTTTATGCAAGTGTAAACCGATTGGAGCTTTCATTCAAGTGTACTGCAGGAGCAAGATGACATTCTGCAATCTTATACGATAAACGATAAGTATTAAATGTATGAGAATGACAGATTCGAACGAAAAGTCACGTGACCATTTCCATACATTATTATGGTCACGTGACTTATCGCTTATCGTTACGATTGCAAAATGGCATCTTGGCTAGGCCTGACTGTTGATTAAATTCCTACGGAAAGTATCAAAAGCTGTCTGCAGTTTTTATTATAATTGCATGTGCGCTTATTTTAGCTTCTCCTCTTTCTAACCAAGTAAAATAAACATGATCAAGCTACATCTGAGTGTGGGTTTCATTCGATTCATTCAATTATATAGACCCTACTTAATTAAAAACAGATGTAGAAAAATTCGTCCAACATATCATGTTTTAATTTATTTATCTTTAAATTTACGTATCCGAGAACAAGGAAACTACATTTTTTGTCTGTAAAATCATATCTTTAAAACAGGGAAAATTATTTCAGGCAGGTATAAATGCAATAAAATATGAAATAAAAAGATGTTATAAATTAATTTTATTGAAAATCGTAAATAAATTTACATAAAATAATAAATATTATTACATCACGATAGTCGATGTTCATTTCTGCAGGCAGCAGTATGAATTACATACAAACGCATGGGTCTCTCTCTGTCGCACGGGTGTGAGAGAGAGAGAGCTCGTGTGTTTGCATTGGAGTGCGCGGGAACTTATTTTTTTTAATATCCGGCCAACTCGGCGAAGGTGGAGTCCATCTCGTCAGCCAGAGACTTGTATCTGTCCTTGTTGATTCCAAGCTCATCTGCGGAACGGACAATTTTTTTTTAGAATTTTGCAATAGTCTTGGCTGATTGGCTACGTTGGTGCTCTATTGTCTAGAATGTGTGAAATTAGTTTATGGAAAGCGAATTGAAAGTTGCAGCATTTTAACGTGAAATATTAATTGTGGTTTTTTTTTAATTAAAATATGTTACTTTTATTTGCAGCGCAAGCGTCGGCTTTATTTGCTAAACTATAAAGTACAATGTTAGAATAATTTTGGCGAATAGTAAAGTTTGGATAACTAATTCCAAACTTGTCTATTCGCCCTAAATAGTCTAATCTAATTAAGAACAACCAGTACCTTGAAAGCATAGTCCGCCGGTAGCAGCAAAGCGTAAGACATGTTATTCACAACACAAAAAGCGGGTCTTAAAACTAGCCGATCTTTAAAGGATTGTCTGAACGTCAGCTTTTCGCATGCTTGGAATTTGAATTTTATTGACATGCATTAAGACAGCTTCTACAAAAGCTACCTTTATCGTTTAGAACATTCTGGGCACGGATATTCAGGTTTTTTTTTAATTCTTTCCCCCCTTATTCATAAAAGTCTCTCAACTTAAAATACCGGTTTTATAGACATATTGATAAGACCGAAAAGGACAAACAATACTTAGCGGCTTGCTAAGTTAGGAGACATTTAAGAATAAGTCTAGTCTCAAATTGTTCCAAAATGGTGCTACTAGATTATTTCATCTACAAAATTAGATGATCAAAGTAAATGCTAATCAAGTAAAAAACTAATTACGAGACGTTCAATCAAGAGCCTTGGAATATTATTTTACATAATAATACGAGTATACCTCAAAATACATGTATTTTTTTGTTAAGGCTATGTTCGTGATCTACAAAGTTTGTAAATATCGATTATAACCTCAACAAAAAAAAATATTTTGAGTTAATAGAAAGACGTCAGTATCCAAGCTACCACGAGTTAGCCGTTAGCCGTAAAAGTAACCAATAGGAACTGAACAACCATGTATAGGTAACTCACATTCTATCTCCTTGCGCCAATGTGCAAGTGAGACCATAGACATAGAAAGTAAGTTACGAGGCTATTTAAGGCGGAAAACTCGTGGCAAGGATAATGAATTTCTGTATCATAAATCAAGTCCAATCCTCTAAAGATCGTATGGGTTAGTTTGAAAGAAGATTAGGACGGAAATGGTAAGAGCACTGATTCATCATCAGCTACACGTAATCACGCGTAGGCGAGGAGTAATTAGGGAATGCAATACCGGTTACTGGTTACGATAATCGGTTAACCGGTAACCCGGTAAAACCGGTTACAACCGGTTATTTAATATAATAGTAACCTGTTTAAACCGGTAATTTTATATCAGTATCAACCGGTCAAACCGGTTATTTCACATAAATCATAACCGGTGAAACCGAATATTTCCAAAAAGTTATAACCTATTTTGCATTTCCTAATTGTAATCCTCGAAGGGCGACACATAGTGGACTCTACGGATAACTTGTGTTGGACGGTTTTGTCTTAAACTAAGCTAGGGCGGTTAGTATCCGGTAAGCTCGGCGAAGGTGCCGTCCAAGTCATCGCATATCGCCTTGTATTTCTCCTTCTCTTTCCACAATGAGTCTGGAAAATGGTGTTATGTGATAATAAGAGTCCCTTTAAGCAATGAAAAGAAATGATCATGTCATATTATAATTTCAAGCCCTTAGAATCCAGCGCGCTGAGATTACTTTACTCCGTGTGTAAATCGAATACGGGTGATAAATTACACCAAGGATAGGATTCATTCGTGTGATCAATAATTAACCCTCTAATGCATAAAAGTACAAAATGTATTTCAAATTTGAACCCTAATATCAGTGAATACCGTTTAAAACAACAAATTATTCATTAGAGATACTTTTAAGTTACACATAATTGTAACCCCGACAGTTAATTTCTTAATATCAAGTCATCGCAGTTAAGTATGTCATGCGGTTTTAAAAATACCCGTCAATGAGCTTTTTAACTCGAGTGTTTTATTTTTTAAGTGAAGTTATTATTTACACTCATCCTCGTTAAGATATTCGCCCGTATTCGATTTGCACCCTATTTAGACGGTTAGTGTGAAGTAAAGCATTAATAGTAAAATAGAAGACGTCGCTCTTACTCCTACCCTACTTGGCAAGGGAGAATTCTCAAGGTAAAATAGCTCTATGGACTACGGATAGCGCAATGGGCGGTTTGTCTTAAACTAAGCTTTAAGCGGTTAGTATCCTGTCAGTTCGGCGAAGGTGCCATCCAAATCATCGCAAATCGCCTTGTATTTCTCCTTCTCGTTGAATAACAAGTCTGGAAAATGTTGTTAAGTGACAATAATAGACAATTAAAACTAAAGTCAGGCGAACTTATGTTTTTTCTCAAAAATGACACGTAAAATTGACTTTTCCGGTAAAAAAATCTAAAGAATTGTGCGTTATGGTTTTCAAAAACTGTGAAAAATTCAGTCTTGTTAAAATGATTGCATACAATTCCATTGCTCTTGCGGTCCAAACTTTTTAAAAATTTGTCACACGTTCAACCTGCAAATATACCTTTCCCGTGCCTCGACAGTAATGTACTACTAAATTAATTCCACAAGTAGGTACACAATCTTCTCTGGGACAAAATATCGATTATAAGTCGCCTTCAACTTTATTTTTAATTGTGAATAATCAAGTTTATTTAGATACCATTATATGGCAATATCTCATTTGTTTATTTTAATGTGCAGATTTATAATTGTTATAGCAAAATAATATTTAATTAATTAATAAATAGATTAAGAAGCTTCAACAGAGAAGTTATACATTTCTCTTTAGTTTGTTAGATCCAGCGTGACTCAATTTTGAAGAGCAGTTTTGTATTATTTCGATTCATGATTAATGTAATTAGTGGTCTTAATCTACGGACATCAACAGTTTTCGCATTTTACTTTAGAATATAATGTATAAAAAAATAAACATCTACATATACCTACAGAGCTAGAGAGCTACTACTTTTTTACTACCAGAGACTTAAATATCATTATGTCTCTCAATTCTTTAGAAATGACAGTACCTAAGAATCGCACATACTCGTAGTAGCCTTTCATCCTAGGCTCCTTTCATACTAGATGGTCAGTCATTTTCTGTCAGACTCACATCAGTTCTAATACACAGAGCTCTAATTTCTGGCATCAGCTAACAGATGGACTGAACTGACGCCAAAAAAGTTAAATTGAAAATTAAACTAAAATTTCAGTCCTTGTCTCTGGCCAACCAGTGTCAGTAGGAAAAGATGACAAATGCAAAAAATACAGACGCGAAGAATTGGATTCCATAGACAATTTGAATTTGTCGCCTTTTACCAGTAACAACTCGGTTGGCCAGATTTTATGGTCACCGATAGAATCGGTGACCATACCTAAAATCCCAGCCCTACCTATGCCTTTCCTCAAAAAAAAAACAAAGACCATAGACAATGCAACCGTACCTTCGAGCCTGTCGACCTCCTTCTGCAGTTTCTTGACGGTCTTCTCGGCGTACTCGGCACGGGCCTCAGCCTCCTTCAGCTTGGTGGTGAGGGTCTTCAGCTGCTTCTTGAACTCCTCGACACGCTGGTTAGCCTTCTCTTCGGATACCTCCAGGGATTTCAGGGAGTTACCTACGACCTGGGCGAGAGAAAATGGTTATGATGAAACTTTTTGCAACTTTGTCAGATTAGTGATACTAGGCAAATATTTACTTGGAGATAGCCTTGGAAAGTAAAAATAAAATAGTGCGTTTTAGCCTCCTCGCCGTCGTGAAAGCAAAATATTCTGTCACGAAAAAATACAAAAAGTGTGTCGACAAATACATTAGCGCCCTGTGCGTACCAAATGTGCCATTGCCAAATTAAGGGCCTGTTCACACAAGCGATTCACTTGGGCGATTTAAGATTTAAGCGATCACTGTACAAAAATTGTACGCGGCGAAATCGCCGCGAGTTCGCTGCGAGCAATTTTATATAGAAATTACAATTAATCACTTTATCGTAAAGACCGAGGGTCACATTTTTTGGTTTCAGGCTTATCTGGGTTAAGTCAAGACTGATAAATTCTAGTTGAAACCTACCGATTGAAAAAGTTACTGTGAGGGCCTGTTTCACCATATTCGAATTTAAAAAACGCGGATATATTTATCCGGGATTCTGAAACAGGTCCATAGCATATGTCATAGGGAGGGAACCGGTTACTATTATATAACCAGTTATAACCGTGAAATAAAACTATGAAAAACCGGTTATTTCACCGATAACCGGTTTAGCGTTATTAAGACTAGTCGTAAGTATAAATTACCTTCAACTCCTCCTCAAGCTCTCCGATCTTGGAGTCTCCGGACTTGACGCGGTCCTCAGCCACCTCCAGCTCGTCTTCAACGAAGGCCAGCTTGCGGGACACCTGGACATCAATGAATAGTAAAAAAAACATCAACACCATAAAACCACCATCTACGATCTCCGTGCTCTAAACTTTAGCTCGACCGTCGGGCCTTTAGAGTCTAAAGGCCCGACGGGCGAGCTCACGCGATACTACAATCCGTCGCAACTACGAGTATCTTAAGCTAACCGGAGGGCCGCAGGTCCGAGGGGTAAACTAACACTCTGTCTATCTGTCAAATTAGTCTTATCTCTAGTAGTCTATCTCAATCATCGTTCATCGTCAATAATCATAACTATACTTAATTATGGATAAGATTGACGAAGCCTGTTGCTGATTCCGAAAGTTCCGAAACCTTTGTTGGAGATGTAATCCTAAAAACTTACATATAAACAGAGCATAAAATATTTGCTTACCATTTTTGATTACGAGCCATTTATTTATATTACAGATTGCTATTAATTTAACCTCTTGTTAGTGGCCTTACATCGGTATTACATAAGTATAAACAAGTATGGTGAACAAATTCTAATTATAATTAATGTATGAGTAACTTTATGTAGGGTATTTATGCGGTAAGGTACCATTACGAACTCTACATTTGAACACTTTGATAAATAACCTACTAATCCTACTACATTGAATAAATAACCAGACATGTTGTTTCCACATCATTTCATTCAAAACAGCTTTGTAATCTGCTGACCTACAAACCAGTTAAAAAGCCTGCAGCCTCCATTAAATAGCGTCCTTTGACGGCGTCCCACGCTCGTCCGTGAATTATAATCTAAAGGACATTTATGTATTTCCCGCTACCTGCCTGGACTTATAACGGGGAAAGTGGGTCAGGCTAGGATCTAGCTTCCAGGATACACGTTCAATATGCAATCTGCATTTTAATCTTCAAGGTATCCATTTTACCGCACAAGGGTCGAGATAATACAGAAAGATCAAAGGTATCCAAGATTTTTCAATTTAATTAAATTTTCTTCATTAGATGATTTCAATTAAGAGACAGTTTCAATTATTATTGTTTAAATATATTTTTCTAATTGGTTAAGTAAACAATTAAAAATAAAAATACGAATGAATTTAAACGAGCACTAATGACATATTTAATAAACAAATGCTATTATTCTGTATCTGATTATTTATGTTATTAATATTGAAATGTAATTTGGTTGTATAATTTTGTAATTTTTACTCTTTAAGTATTTTTATTTTAATTTTTTGGACATTTTTAAATTTTACTATGCATTTTATTTTAATTTTTTGTAATAGATATTAATTGATCAATTGTATAATTTCCTTATTTAATCGATTTAAATAATTTGTTTTTGCATGCCTAATGGTTAAATATAGTGACACAAATAAATGTATTACCATCACACTCTTATGTACTACCTATATTTGCAAATAAAACAGTAAGCAAATGAAGTGTGTCCTATAGTCATCAAAAAATATGGTCTACTATTTTTCGACTTTATTGCCATTGAAGGGAGTAGAAAAGTAAATAGACCACAGTCATTTTTGTTGACATATACTTAGTACATCCATAAGAAATTGATACGCGTTCTGAAATATGATATACCTACACCTACTCGAATAACTTGACGAACTTGCTTTATCTTCAGATTCCATGATATATATTGGAACTGTTTTGGTTACTTCTGCGACCATATACAGTCGAGTGCATTAATATATAGACAGTAAGGGATCAGTCAGTATGGAGAACTTGACTGTACATATAACATGGACGTCTAACGCCAGCTCAAAAATGCCCCCAAAACCAATTGTTCAATTGTGCCAAGTTGGGCAAGACATAGCTCTTTTCTTACGTAACACCACGCATATTTCGACGCAACATCTTTGACATATGTTTATAGAATATAGCCAATAAGAACTTTAATGGACCAATGACAACTATTTTTAAATGGCGGTTTAAGTTTTTATAGGTTGTTATTGAAATTCATTACCGTGATGCATTGAAGAGGGTAGAGGGTGACACTTGTCAACTAAAATTCAGGACTGTTTTTGAAAGGCAATTTAGTATGCGTGCGGCTTCCATGTTTTACCTGTTTGTTCGTAGGGTTACTTTTAGAGCCCTTAAAAATCAAACTTGTAAAATACGTATAAGTACTACTTATTTGTATAATTGTTATCCTTGGCTAAGGCCAGTTAACCCTTCATCTGTTTAATAAGGATCCGTATCATAGATATTGAATTCAAATCGATTCATAATTTGAACTAAAAATCCATTGTACTGATCCTTAGCAGCCACAGACGAAGAGTTAAACTAACTAATAGGGTGGGTCGCTGATGTATGAAGAAAAAAAAGTAGGTATTTGTTTTTTACTGGGCACAGGTGTAAATAGTTCCGTAATTAGGTCGACAAAGAGTGTGCAAAATGATTTGGCCATCGGAATTAATCTTCTGCCTCCGGATCTAATTGAAAGATTTCATAGAATCTTCAGTACATTTTGTAATGACCACAGTTGATATCTAAGTATTTACTTTTTGTTGCAACCTGAGCTAAGTTTGAGTATTGTGTTTACCTGGAAATAGCTTTTATACATAAAGATTTTAACAGTGTGTTCCTGACCACATTTAGAAACTATAATGTCGTATAAACTTTTCTGGATATCGCCTAGTTTCAGAGTTATTACCAATTAAAAAAAAAACATATTTTCTAATTGTAACTCGGTACAAAAGGTCTTTTTAACGGCGTTGGTGTCATTATGGAAAATAGTCTCACTAACCTCATTAATAGATGTCGAAAAGTGAGAAATAAAACCTTTCAAAAATTAGGTTTTTGTAAAAAAAACCTTAACACTCATTGTAAGTGCTAGTTTCATGAATAACTTATACTTTTCATGTTAAAATACATTCAAAAATTAAATAACAATGGAAAACAAAAATTAAAAAAAAATTTTTTTTTTCGCCTAAAATGACAAAAGTCATATAATATTTTTTGTTTGTTTTTACATCAAAAATGCGTGGTTAAAATATTTCGGGTTATTCGAGATCACGGTGTATAGTTACCTACAGAGCCAAAAGAGACGAAAATAATAACTTTTTTTGAAGCCATACATTTTAGGAAAATTTCTACTCAAATCCGGAGGCAGAGTGATAATCAAACATCAAACGGCACCGTTTTGTAACTGTTCCCTCCAGAAAATCGAAATTTTTGAAAAATGACCCACCCTACTAACTAAACTAAATCGGGCGCGGATCCAGGACTTCGTTGAGGGAGGGGCACTGCCTCATGACATGATAGTATTTTATACATAAAACTGCACATAGGCATACAAAAGTCCAGTGTGAGGGGGGGGGCAAGTGCCCCCATTGCCCCCCCCCTGGATCCGCGCCTGAACTAAATAACTGTGGGTTACCTCGTCGGACTTGCCGTCAGCGTCCTCAGCGAGGAGACGGGCCTCCTTCAGCTGGTTAGTGAGTTGGTCCATGCGCTCCTCGTCTTGCGCGGCCCTGTTCTCCAGCACCTTGCACATACTGCAACAATAGCACACCATGTAAAACTGCTTCTTTTTTCACTTCTTCAGTCTCTGGAGTCGACTACAGTTCTGCAGTCTACAGCAGAACTGTAGTCTCAGACTTCAGTTCTGCTGTAGGGGCTCAGTCTACAGCAGAACTGCATGCTAAGCCAAGTTCGCAATCGCTAACGCTTAGTAGCGTATCGTAGTTTTCCCTCTCTGTCACTCTGAGTTACCTGCCTTTCGTTTACGATTGACGATTAAGCGTTAGCGATTGGCAACTTGTCTGAGCACCCTGAAGTCTGAGAGCGCTTAAAAAAAAATAGTTACTTAAATGAAATTTTAGGTAAATTGTATCTACATGCGTTAGTTATAGTCCGAAATACGAGCCTTATCAATTTCTGTCGAAAAAAAATTGTCACAAGGATTTTTTCCTATTGATTTTCCATATACGTACTGTGTATGACGGTAACACGAATTTTAGGGACAATGTTTGGTCGTCGAAAATTATTATTTACTTTTTTTATACCACGTCGGTGGCAAACAAGCATACGGCCCGCCTGATGGAAAGCAGTCACCGTAGCCTATGGGCGCCTGCAACCCCAGGGGTGTCACATGCGCGTTGCCGACCCAATAAAAACTTGTACACTCCTCTTTTGAAGAACCCCATACTGTAGTCCAACGGGAAAACCTCGGCAGGGAGCTCATTCCACAGACGGACCGTCCGCGGGAGGAAGTTCCTCTGAAACCGCACGGTGCGCGACCATTTAGGTTGCAAGGTGTGGGGATGAGCGCCCAGTCGGTGGCGAGCGGTGCGATGATGAAAAGTCTCTGAAGTCTTCCCAGACTAAACTTCAGTTCTGCTGTAGGGGCGCAGTCTACAGCAGAACTGAAGCCTGTGAGCGCTTTAAAAAATAGCCACTTAAAAATGAAAAACGAGCTTTATCCATTTCTGTCTAAAAAAAATGTCACAAGGATTTTTGCCAATTGATTTTCCATATGCCTACTGCGTATGACGGTATCACAAATTTTAGGGACAATGTTTGGTCGTCGAAAATGGAAAGAGGTCGTTATTCTGAGTAGAAAAATAAGAAAATATAGGCATAATTTCATATTTTATAAAAGTGCCTTTTTAAGAAATGTATTTAAGTATCTATATGTATCTATCTATTATACAAATATACATATACAAATATATCGTCGCCTGGTACCTACATCACAAGTTCACAAGCCTTAATTGAGCTTACCGTGGGACTAGGTCGATTTGTAGAAGATGTCCCAAGTTATTTCTTTATATATTTTCAATAATTCCTTATTATTTTGGAAAATACCTTTTAAAATATCTTTATGACTTTTACTTAAAGCTTTTAAGCTTGTTATACAGGGAAGTGTCACTGACCATATTTGATTAAAGATTGATGATGGGCAGCAGCGTTATCATAGTGGACACATTACTGCGATCGCCAATCCGCTTGCCCAGCGTGGCGATTATGGGCATTTACCTCCTAATGAGTCTATACGCATAGTTATAGAGGCCTACGTCCAGCAGTGGACTATTATAGGCTGATGATGATGATGATGATGATCTATTGCCGTCACCTGGTACCTTCATCACAAGTTCACAAGCCTTAATTGAGCTTACCGTGGGACTAGGTTGATTTCTGTCAGATGTCCCAAGATATTTAGGTATATTTATTTATAGATTTTCAATAATTCCTTATTATTTTGGAAAATACCTTTTAGAATATTCTTATTTATTTATTTTATTTTATTTATTATACGGGACACCAACAGAGTACATAAGGCAAGTTTACATGGAATAAGTGGTAATTATTTATATAGGTACATATGCACCCCAATTACAGGTGAACACTTCACTTCCTAATGACTTTTACTTAAAGCTTTTAAGCTTGTTATACAAGGAATGGGTGTGGGGTGGGTACTGACCGGTTGTTCTCGTCAGCGGACTGCTGGGCCTCGAGCAGCTTCTGCTGGGCAGTGCCGGACCTCTCCTCCGACTTCTCCAGGTCCTCCTCAATCTGCTGCACCTTCCTGTGTTGCGGATGTTGCATTAGTAAGGGTTTGTCACTTATTTCTAATCAATATACAGTGTGTAAATCTAATACGGGCGATCAATTAAACCAGGCATGGGATTCATTACTGTAATCATGGATTACAAGGTTTTTTTTTAAATTACTCTTAATTATGACCCCACAGAATTTTTTTAAGATTATCGGAGCAGCAATGTAAGTACGAACATTTGTTATTGTTAACATGGCAGTTATGTCATCTGCTTTTGAAACTAGCTGTCAACGAGTGTACAACTCGCGTATATTGCACTACATTGCGCGCTGAATTATTTTGTATGAAAAATTTTGATGCTCTAATTTTAAGTAAAAGTTATTTGAATGTACTTAATACGTCGTAAACTAACACCCGTTAAGAGCTTCGCCCGTATTAGACTTACACCCTGTATGTGAGGCTAGGTCTACTTGCATGATTAGGGGTTAGGCCAATAAGAGCTGATTTTTCAATCACCAAAAGAAACCTATCGGTTAGTTAAAATTATCATCATCCTTTTCTCAAATCATTTGTCAAACAAGGACAGAGCTAACATTCACTTGACATGTACTGTTAACTGACGATTGAAAAATCAGTCCTAAGGCGAATTACAATAAATTAATAAAATTTCAAGTTCAAAAAACATAACCTGTCAACCCCGTGTTGTTGGTTGACCCTAGATTTTACAAGTTTTTTAGATTAAATCTTCATGTTACACGAAAGCAACATTTATGGCATCCTCAGATGAAAGCAATATTTTAATTAATCATTTTGGAACAAAACAGCTTTACTAAATACCACTTTGTATTCTCACTAATCATATGATTTTTAGTATAATAACGTCAGAAGAGTATACATTTTACCTATCGTTTCAGGTGACCGTTAACGGTATATTAATATTTTGAAGTTAAAGCCAACAGTAACAACTATAGATTTTTTCCACGTTCTGTTACAGCATATTTAAAGAGCCTGCATACGACTTCATTACAAACCAAAATGAATAGCTACACCTGTGATCAATAATGAATTCCAATTGCAAGGCTGATATCAAAAACTACATACAGTCAAGTCTAAGATATGTACGGTCGAGGAAATTGAATGTTTAGCAGTTTATGGCTCACTTTAAGTTGGACGTGCTTAGTACATACAAACAACCAATTTAACTTGAACCGCAAAGTGCTAAACATTCAATTTCTTCGACTGTATCTATACATATCAGAACGAATGCTCATTGCACAAGGATCTAAATCGTTAATATCGTCGTATGCTATGTGCGCGTATTATGTTATTCGATTAAATTGATCGCAGGCAGACCACGGGTGTAACGTCATGCCCGTCAGGATATAATTAAACGTAAGTTTACGCATTAAGACCCATTTGTCTTTAAAATATGAGTGATAATCGTGAAAGTTTAAATCAATAAATTGATTCTGCCAAAATCTGATTTGTGCAGATAACTGGTATTTGTAGTAATGGACGACATATTTTTGGAGTCGCCAATACCTGTTGAGGGAGGCGACCTCAGCCTCGGTGGTGGTGAGGGTCTTCTCCTTCTCCTCGAGGCTCTTGGTGGCCTGCTCGAGCTGGTTCTTGCTCTGGGTCAGGATCTCTTCCACCTGCGACAGCTTCTTCTGGAGCTCGCGCACCTCCTCGTTGACCTGGGCGAAGAGTATTTTTTTAAGACTTGTTTCAACTTTATTTCACATTATGCAAATTTTATTTTATTTTATTTTAGTTACATGGAAAACCAACAGCGCTATAATGTATCTATAAATAATAATAGAATCACAAAGCCAATTACAGGTTCTCGCTTATGGAAACATAATACATCATCTAATTCTTAGCCCAATTAAATAAACCTACTTACAAATTCACACTGCGTGAGACCAGTGAATGTATAATATAAAATAAAACTAAACAAAGAGAAAAAAAAAAATTTTTTTGCAATGCTTAAAATTTTTAGGGTGTAGGGTAATGACATGAGCGAACGGAAATCGGAATTGACAAAGATGTTTCGCTCGGTATCCTGCCTTTTCGCAGAATTTCAATTTGTCGAATACCACTTGCCAACCAAATTTTCGCAGATGATTGAGTTGGCATTTGGCATACCAATATTTACCAAATAATATGACAACTTTCATTAGGCCGAATATTCATTTACCAACTAGGTTAAGCGCTTCTGGTCGAGCGGTAAAACACACGGCTGCTACGCAGAAGTCGTGCGTTGAACCCCAGGCTCGTATGAGTTTTTCAAAAAACTTACGTACCTACGAAATATCGTTTGATATTCACAAGTGGTTTGCAGAGTGGGTGTATGAAAAGTTCTCAACAAGTATTAGGCCAGCGTTGGGACCAGGCAAAATTTGATGTCGAGTTGAGGAAAATTATCAAAAACAATAGGTTACAATAGGTTGGACATATCTTCTTGATGCACTCAATGCAATAAAGAAAGCACCGTGCAATGTTTCTCACGGATATTTCTGTTGCCAATCTAACTTTGATGGAGCATATCGATTTTTCGACTGACAAAAGACAATCGTATTTGGGGATAAAATAAATCGAATCTTAAAGTAAAGAAAAAAATTAAGGAATCTAAATAATCTAATAGACATGAAAAATTGTCCAACATTAGATTCCTAAATAACAATGCGCGTACGCTGCCCAGATATTTAAATTGACATGCCTCGGACTTTATGATACCTTTCCCCTCTTTGCGCAATAAATAAACAGTTCAAATAATAGACTTCGATAGTCTTGTTATCTATAAACAAGGTATATTTGAGCCGTCAGTCTAGTTTATAGCGTCAAAAGATGAATAAAATAACTGTCATCTCGTCAAAAGTTTATGAAAAGAGTACTTTTGTTGGAGAAAACATTGCTTGCGTATAATATTCACACAAACGCCCCGTAATTTTAAATTAAAATGTCTTGCGAAAATTCACAATTTCAAATGCACCGTATTACAAAGGAGTACCGTCTAAGATTGTATAAAACGTTATGAACCATATTTTAACAAAAGAGGATAGTGAATTAGTCCAAACTTCTGGCCTTTTTTTTACTTGCTCAATTTCCCTTACGTGGCCGTCTTGCCTCTAGCTCGAAGTTTACGTACCTTCTCGGCACGGAGGTTGGCATCCCTGGCCTGCTGTTCGCAGGTGTCTGCCTTGTCCATGGCATTGTCCTTCTCCAGCTTCATCGCCTGCATCTTCTTCTTGATCGCGTCCATGGTGGCGGCTTTGTGTGTTTGCTTTTTCTACAGAAAATACGCCAATGGGCCTGTAACGGAAAAAACCATGATTATAATATAATGTAGTTGTTGAGTAGGATATTAGACTTATAGTGCACGGTGCCCACGACCTTTAAGGAATTATGCTAAGGCCCTATTGTCAATGCACACCTATTTACCCTACATATCTTTATCTTTATCTTTATCCGGAGCTCTGTACATTCCGAGGGCTCGCCATTATTCCGACCAATTTTTGAAGCTTGTATTCTATTTAAATATATTTAGGGGATCCTCATTATGGAGTATCTGCGACCAAAGCGCGACGTGTACTGCGGGCTTGTATTCTACTAAGCACTCTTTGCTAAATAATATGTAAGTACTTTTTTGGATACTTCATCGGGCCATAACGAACTAGTCATAGTCTGCAGACGCCCCTTATATAAAAAAATATATCCCTGAGAATATTTTCAGTCGCCTTCTTCAAAATACATTGTAATTACATACACGAGTACTTAATTCATATGGAATCGAATAGCGATATTCAAGGCTAAATGTTATAATTGCTACACGATTTTGGCATGATGCTTACTAGTTTCTCAATGTCTGCTCTACTGTCTCCGATAAATAAATACCTTCTTATCTGTAGGCACCTAATTAATTTTCTCTGCCAATTCCTAATACATATTATCTTCATAGCAATTTAATTGATTTATTTGCGTATGTTCTGAGAGCAGTATTATTTTGTTTACAGGGTTGTCCAAGGTGGCCTTAAGCCTTGATTGAGCTTACCATGGCACTAGGTCGATTTGTGTAAGATGTCTCAAGATATATATATCTCCTTACAGTTATTAAATGGGGACTAAATGTTGCTAATTTGTAAATACCCTAAGTTTTATGAACAGCCAGGTACATTTTGAAATTCTTATGATTTTTCACCGTCTTACTCATACTCGTATGTATCTGACAGCATCCGTACCAACGTACAATATTTATCTAAGAGCAGAAACTCTATTACAGTGCTACATCAGTATGCGCCGCGGGAGGTGTCTTATATAATTTTGCGACCTTGTTTCTTTATCAAACTCATTTCATTTCGTTATTTCAGTATTAAGTTTGCTTTAGCAAACTTTTACTTTTTCATGTTATGTTATATGTTAATACTATATTTTAAAACTAACTAACAAAATCATCATTATCATATCAGCCGAAAGCTACGTTCACTGCTGAAAATAGGCCTCCCTTAAAGAAAGTAAAACTGTCACTAAAACAGTGAGAAAATATAAGTATTAGCTGCCAAAAAGAAGTCAGTCCTGACCAGAGATCGGACAAATGTGCGTCATTGTTCGCAATAATAAGGATATGACTCCAAAATTGATTAAATCATTTAATCATTTTCAAGAAATTACCTATTTGACACCGGTAGCTATGAAAACGTTTGTAAATAATCATCTTAAAGCTTCGATATAAAATTTCAGAAAATTATTCGTTTTTTATTCATTTATTCAACTTTGTAGTCATGTTCATATTATTGGGAACAATGACGCACATTTGTCCGATCTCTGGTCATGACATAAGTTTTAGGACTCTAGTTGCCGATTTCGAAGAATGAACATTTGACAGTTTAGAAATGAGAGTTATGACGTTAACACTATCGGAAAAATGGTGAGTCTTACCCTCATATTAATAAGGATTAATCTATAACTGTCAAAAGTTCATGCTTAGAAATCGGCAACTAACCGAGTTACCGAGTAGACAATCGCATACGATAAGAGATAAGTAGTTAAATGTTTAAATGTTTAACTATGCTGACACAGAGTTGGGCAAAAAGTAATATGATTACTTCTATAAATTACATTTGTATGTGTACTTTGTAATACAGCGTGTTTTTCTTCATATGCTATAACTTTAAGGGAAGCTTATTTAGGTCTAATATAATTATTTTTTCTAAGAAACTAGTGTTTTAATATTTCATTTTTTATTTATTTAATCATTTTAACAATGTACCTATCAATTTTTATTGTAAATTATTATACTTAATATTATTTTCAAAATTTTAAATTATTGATTTAATTCTAGTTTGACATTTAGTATAAATTGTATTGTAAATGAATTAATTTAATTAATTTAGATGTTTACTTTAGTGTTAATTTATATGAGTGTAATACTTACTAACAATAGATTAAGTGCATTGTTACTAACCCATGATCCAGGTTGGTCGAAATAAATACATTATTATTATTATTTCCTTTATTTTTCTATTCTCTTAAGTTAGGTTTTTTATACAAATGTCTATAAAAGTAAAATACAATAAAACATACAAAAACAATACAAAACACATAAACACATTATAAAAAACCTAACCTAGGGTGCCGCCGGCAACGGGGCGGGCCCAAGCTGCCGGTGGTTAAGGCCGCAGAGAGAGGAACCGACGGACTATCCGCGCCGTGTCCAGGATTACCGCCTTCTGCATCTGACCCCTGATCCAGCCATCTAGCGAGAGACTCTTAAGATGTTGGTCGAGACTCTTCGCTATTAAACCGTTCGCTGTAACGACTATCGGGACTATGATCGTCGAGTCAACATCCCACATGGCGGTTATCTCGTGGGCCAAGTCTAGGTACTTACTGGACTTGTCCTTCTCGGCCTTCACGAGATTCTCATCATGGGGGATGGTGACGTCGACGAGCACAGCCCGGCGCTGCGATCGATCTACCAGCACGATATCAGGCTTATTGGCTACAATAGACCTGTCCGTGATGATAGGTCGATCCCAATAGAGCGTGGCACGACCATTTTCGAGAACTGGTGCAGTTGTGTACTTATAGTATGGCACTTCGACGTCCACAAGGCCGTATCGAAGAGCAAGCTGCTGGTGTATAATACTGGCTACGAGGTTATGTCTGTGCAAGTACTCGGTGTTAGCAATCTGAGAACAACCGGAAATAATATGCCTGAGTGACTCACCGGGACGGCGGCATGCCCGACAGATGTCGACCGTACCGTCCTTCAGGATATATTTCCGGTAGTTATTCGTCATGATAACCTCGTCAGCAATTGCACAGGCAAAACCCTCGGTTTCCCCGAAGAGGTCCCCGAATCGTAGCCAGTTCACCGACGCGAGCAGATCTACGTCAGGTCCCGTGAGGGCCTTGTAAAACCGCCCGTGTAGCTCCTTGCTCTTCCATACCGCCTTGCGGTCCTCGGTGCTTAGTACCACAGGTTTGCGCCAGTTCTCTTTTGCCAAGGAGAGCGGCGTGAGGTTCCGGTCTACTGCCACCACATCACGATGCATCCCGCACTCATTGTTAAGAAAATAGTTTCTGAGATTGTACACCTCGCGGTTGTGAAGGTTTTTGGCATTTAGGAAGCCGCGGCCCCCACACTTCCGCGGGATGTACAATCTCATAACTGATGAGCGCGGGTGTAGCATTCGATGTGTGGTGAGCAGTGTACGGACCCTTCGATCCAGGGCGTCCAGCTCGGTCTGAGTCCACCTTAGTACGCCAAAGGAGTATGTGAGTATGGGCATTACCCAAGCGTTGAAGGCGCGCACTTTGTTGCCTCCTGACAAAAGACTTTATTATTATTATTATTAACTCTTACCGTTATTGAGTTATTAAAAAAATAAGTTTAATCACTGAACATGTGTATTGCAACCTTTATTACATTCTAATGTTTCTTATTTTGACATGTGCCGTCAGTCACCTGAGATTAACTTTTATTTTATTTTTAAGGTTCTCTCACACTTACCATTTCATTTATTATGTATGAAAACAAAAAAAAATATTTTTTATCGAATTTTCCAAAAGCCGATATACCAGACAACTTCTATTAATGGCCCAAGTAACCTGTCTAATTTATCGCAAATCGAAACGAACACCCTGTATACATATATTACAAAGTACACATACAAAAGTAATCGTAAGGAGTAATCATATTATTACTTTTTGCCCAACTCTGTGCTGACAGATTCGAATGAAAAATCACGTGACCATAATGTATGGAAATCGTCACGTAACTTTTCGGCCCAATCTTGTCATTCTCACACATTTATCACTTTTCGTCATATCATGGCCGAATGGCATCTTGTTTATTTAAGCCTGCTGTTACTTCAATAAGTTTTCTGGTTATAATAATTATTATGCATTGAACTCCTAGTCGCAATAGCCTTATGATGGTCCCGTTTGTCATTTGTCGTCGTTGCCGTCACGTTCCGACACGAGCAAGAAAATTTGGTACGCTATTGAGCGTTAGCGAAGTGTCACTGACCATATTTGATTAAAGATTGATGATGGGCAGCAGCGTCATCATAATGGACACATTACTGCGATCGCCAATCCGCTTGCCCAGCGTGCAGTTAATAGGAGAGGCCTGCGTCCAGCAGTGGACTATCATAGGCTGATGATGATGATGATGAAGAATGGCATTTTGGCTATGCACTCTGCGGCCCTACCGCGAACTTGGAAATCCGCAAATTTCGAGGATTTGTCTCCCTCACTCTAATAACGCCTTCGATGGATTGACAGAGAAAATTCCTCGAAGTTTACGAATTTCGATTTTCGCAATTTTCGGGGATTTGTCTTTGTCACTCCAACGAAGACGTCATTAGAGTGACGGAGAAAAATCCCCGAAAACTGCGAACTTCGGTGTTCGCGGTAGCAGGCCAGTAGCCGTTATCGGTTACCGCAATTATCGGTAACGTTAATGTTACTCGATACCTAAAGCTGTAGCATCTCATGGTAGGGCTACAGGCTATCACGTTCACTCCAATATGTCAGTGCGAGCGCGATAGAATGCACATCATCAGCCTATGATAGTCCACTGCTGGACGTAGGCCTCTCCTATTAACTATGCGTATAGACGCATTAGGAGGTAAATGCCCATAATCGCCACGCTTGGCAAGCGTATTGGCGATCGCAGTAATGTGTCCACTATGATGACGCTGCTGCCCATCATCAATCTTTTATCAAATAATGGTCAGTGACACTTCAATCCCTTAGTCGACTCTTACGACACCCGCAGGAGGAGTTGGGGTGGTGACAAATGTATTCTTACTGCCGTCACCACACGGCACGATAGAATGCATTAGGTAGGTACGTATTAAGTAAAATCGAACGTATCCCTTTCTTTCCGACTGTCTAAACTGTATTAATTCACGGAACAATATCAAACTGTTCAGATTATCGCATGTGGAGATGGCAGTTGGTTCCTGCATGGAATTATGCAACCTGGCACAGGCCCAACGCCAGATGCATAATAATTAAACGCATTCGCTTGCTCTTTAGGTTATATCGATTTAAGCCATGTTTAATTTTAGATTATGTTTACAACACTGTGCCGCATTCTATAATACTTGCAATATACAGTGTGAAAATAAAACTGAGGCCCTG
The DNA here is from genome assembly GCA_025490895.1 of Thaumatotibia leucotreta. Taxonomy (NCBI): domain Eukaryota; kingdom Metazoa; phylum Arthropoda; class Insecta; order Lepidoptera; family Tortricidae; genus Thaumatotibia; species Thaumatotibia leucotreta. The sequence goes on from JALPQI010002643.1 coordinate 39,678, forward strand.
GAGGAAAACTAGGTACTTTCAATCCTTAAGCTTGCTCATTTTAGTTAAAGGAGACATTCCTTTATTTTTGAAAAGAAACAAATCTGCATTAAAAGATTTTTTTTAACTCGCTTGCTTCGCCCGGGACTCGAACAACTAAAATAAAAATAAATAAAAATATATAAAATGAGCCCTAGAGACTCACTTAGAGATAAGTTTAAGGTTATTAATATAATGACATTGTATTCTCAATACATCTAAGAGAATATTATGTATGTACATAAAAATATTATCAATTTTAGGAAAAATTGTGACATACATAATATTAATACTAGAAACAAACATAAGCTCGCAGTACCCGCCACTCGGCTCCATAAAATTAGGAAATCATTCATGGGTAATTGTGTAAGATTTTATAATAAACTTCCAGTAAATGTTACTGAATTTTCAGTCAATAAATTTAAGAATGTTGTAAAGCGTAAACTTATATCTAAAGCTTATTATAGTACACAAGACTACATGAATGATAAAACACCGTGGGAGTAATTTTGGATTTAATTATTAGTTATTAAAGTCATGACATTCAATTACGATAATTTACGCTTGGAGACCTTGTACATCTCCAAACGTGCATTATATAATGTTATTATTATATACCTATTCGGAGAGAAACCTTTACTTCTCTATAAATTATTACTTATAAATGTTCTGACTTTTTAGAGACTTTACATCTCTTGTTATTTTTATTATATTTCAATTTATTTAAAATCATTTTTATGTTTTTTTTTTAATTCATGTTAGTGAGATGTACCATGATTGTTTGAAAAAATAATTCCCGCCAAGTTTCTTACCGGTTCTTCTTGGGTCAGCGGTGTAGGGTTCGAACCGGAAGTAGTTTTAATACCTAGACGATTCAAAAGAGTTTGTTGCTATTCCAATTTGAATAAAGAATTATTTGACTTTGACTTTGGCTTTATTTTATTATACTAATCGGTAAGTAGTATTAATATTCAGGATAAAGTTTCTCTAACAAACATTTGATCTTAAATAAAAATAATCGTTAAAACTAACATCAACTTTATTTTACTATCAATTTCGTAACACTTATTTAACTGATAAATAAAAAAGATAATTAAAAAATATTTTAATGCAGATTTGTTTCTTTTCAAAAATAAAGGAATGACTCCTTTAAGTAAAATGAGCTAGCTTAAGGATTTAAAGTAGTTTTAATGTATAAATTATTTTAATAAAAGTATTGATCTAATATTCTTGTGTATTAAACTTTTATGTTTACCAAACAAAGTATGCACTTAGATAAAGTAAAGTAGGTAGTGAAAAAAGTAGGTAGGTGACTACCGGCGGAAGTGTGCTCAAGCGTACCCGTGACCATGGGGTTTTAGTGGATAAACAAGGGCCTCATTAGCCCTGGGAGTCCCACACCGCGCCCGGGTGGTATGCGTAACGCATTTCCCGACGAAAAAAAATGTTGACTATCGTCAATAGTAACTTGCGACAAGGGTCGATTGAAAAAAAATGTAAGTAGTTGAAGGCCTGTAATGAAATAGTAGATTACATGCCAAGGCCGTTTAAGTGTACTTTGCCGGCCGCTGCGCTAAACTAAGTTGCCGCCTGCCGGCTCCGTTGAGCAGAAAAATAATATACACACTTCGGCCGTTAAATGGGAAAGCCTCGGATCACATATTTGTCGGCCTCAGCTTCGCCTCGGCATACAATTACGGCCAACTAGTAGTATTGTACGAAGTACTCGTAAGAACAGTTTTCCAGTTTTAAATCATTGTAAAGTGTGGAAGCAGTGAGCACAACGGAAGTGAAGTCATCGGATTTCAGAAACTAAATTAGATTGCAATAGCCGTATGGTTCGTCCGGAATAACTATAGTTTGGGATGACGATAGACACTGTAAAGTCACGTCTAATAATATGTATAGTTTTGGAACGTATGTCAAGGGCATAAGTATCAAAGTCGTATACTTATTATTAGAGCCGACCGTACATAAACATCGCTTAAAAAATATTCGGGTAAGTGATCTTATTCGTTCCAAGAATGTAAAATCTTAAAGCAATTGTGCACTTGAAAACATGACGTTGACTATTCTTTTGCTAATTAGGTACCTAATATTTTTCCAAAGCTAACACGGATTCATAATTTGTTTCTTAAATATAATTTTCTTCGGTTACCGCGATAGTTCATGAAATAAAATTATGAAGGCGGATTATATCGTATATTTATAGGTATTAATCTGGTGGTCTACGGGTGTCTACGGGGTCCATCACAATAAAAGTGTTCGAAACGTCGGGATATAATTAATAAGTATGTACCTATAAACGATACAATCAGCTTTCATAGTATTATTCATGATAGAATATAAGTACGATAGAAAGTTAATAATATATTCCTACCGTAGGGGAGAGTGGGTAGATTCGTACAATGGGAGTATTCGTACAGTGATCATATCTCCGCTACCCGACACGCGAACGTGTTCATATTTTTATGTATAACGGCCACTAGTATGCATAACTTACCACCAAAGAGGAATATGTCAGCTAGTTTCTTCAAAATAAATTAAAACGTGTTTTTGACACTTCAAAGTAATTATAAGGGTTATTTTTAAATGCATTTATTTCAGAAAAAAAATCTCAGTAATAAACGTAATTAAATATACTTCCTAAGCTAATATTTGAAATACGTATGAAATGGTTTATTTTATGATTAGGATACCAGATATTTTTATTATTTTTTGTTTCAATTTTTTCATTTTTGGTTGAGGTACCTTACCTACGAATGTACCCCAATATTTTTGTTTAGTGAGATTATTGTTATTTCCAAATGAAGTCGTCGATATATGAAAAAAATATTTGTAAATAGATACAGACAGTTGAGAACAAAACGAATACTGTGGTAAAAAATACTATACAGTGTGTGGTCTTTAACACGGGAGAAAAATGAAATGAGTGACTCCTTAGACTATCAGCAATAATCCTGTAAAGGTCCCGGTGTTTCAAAGTGGTTAAGTTCGGAGATATTGTCATTCAAAGCTATGGACCTTTAGTACTGGATCTTGGCATCACGATGTCGTAGCTTGTCAGTCGCAAGACATCTTGATAGTATACCAGGTAGGAAGTCATAACAATAATTTTGTTTGCATTTTTACACTAATTTGATACGGTTTTAAAAAAAAAATGTACATTTTTCAATGATTCAAAAATGATAAGTTATTGATAACTTTTAATTCAAGTAAATGAACCCATAATAATGAAAAATACATGAACAAAAAATTACAATTTTTTTTTTTTTTTTTAATTACAATATGTGGAAATGATTGTTGATCAGCTTATTAATGCACCGTTTAAATTTTCACCCCGGTTGTAGGCCACACACTGTATACGAAAGTACCCCACGCATGGGGAGTTCATTTTTTGGGAAAAGCGACCTGCCGTTCTTACCCTACTTTGTATTAGCTCTAAGCCGAACTATTATTAAAGCCAGATAATATAACTACCAAGCAGCATTGATTTCATTAAAAATTGGTAGTACTTTTTTCTACGAGGTATAGAGTAAAAAGTGTACGAATCATCCCCACTTTCCCCTACTACGTACCTACGTATGATTTTTCATTTTGTGATCATTCATCAATACCTACTTATTAGTAGAAGTAATACCTTCATGATTTTCATGTAAAGTTGAATCTTTGTAGGTTGGTAATTACGTACATTTATCGGTAACTAAATAGTTACTAAAGAATTATTAAAACCCTGAAATCGTCAGCCTGTACTGTTTAGGTCGAAATGAAATTCTGAAAATCTGAAATAAACTTTAACTCTAAGCGGCGATGTTTAAAATAGGTAACCAATAATATTGCTTAATCAAATATTAAGACAGTTAATTATTAAAGGGTAACTCCGACTACAAATACAAATATAAAGGGATAATCCTAGAGTAATCCCTCGGGTATTTTCTCGTGTTAATTCAATCTCGCAACGGTCGGACAGTCCCGATTGATATTACCTTTAGGATGTAGATAGGTAAGTACGTTACATATAGTAGACTATTTGTTTGGGATGGCTGAAATCAATTTTAACACTATTTTAGCATAGATCAATAATCAATATTTATTATCTTATATTTCGTGTCATCATCATCATCAGCCTATGATAGTCCACTGCTGGACGTATGCCTCTCCTGTTAACTATGCGTATAAACGCATTAGGAGGTAAATGCCCATAATCGCCACGGTGGGTAAACGGATTGGCGATCACAGTAATGTGTCCACTATGATGACGCTGCTGCCCATCATCAATATTTATCAAATAGTGGTCCGTGACACTTCATTCCCTTAGTCGACTTTTACGACACCCACGGGAGGAGTTGGGGTGGTGACAAATGTATTCTTACTGCCGTCACCACATGGCACATATTTCGTGTACAGCAAAGGAAAAATAATCACGTAGGTACTATGTTAGAGTGAGCTAGCCACCATCGTGGTATAAAAAACATACGTTTTTGAGATATCTATGAAGCAATATTAGGAGCACGATTGTAACGTACAGTACCGGCCAATAATATATTACATTCAAATTTTTTCAGTAGGTATTTGTAAGTGATTTCCACACTTTCCACCTTACGAATATAGCTAGTTAGTATCTATAGGCCTTTGTGCTAGCGATGAAAAAACTTGGCATCATGCAGTCGTTTTTCCATGAAGATTTATTGTGTAAAGCATGGATTTAGTAGTTGATTTTTTTTTTGACTACAGCTTTTTAACAATATGCTGTGTCTCCCATTGTTATTTACTATAGGTACTTAATTGCAATATTCATCATTAAATTCCTGCAAAAGTGTCGCTTACTCTATACACACCATGAATGTAGGATTAATATGGATTTGACAACGTAATAATAATAGCAAGAACGAAAGGGATGGTCTTATTAAACTTTTAACTAGTGGAAGTGAAAAGGAACGATAATCGTCCGTCCTTATCACTGTGCCACTATTTTTTGTGTGGCACTTAGCATCTACGTGTCAGACAAATGCGTTGAATACGTCACTTACGTCTGGTGGGAGTGAAATTAAATGTTTTCAATGTGAAAGTGGACACAAACAACTTATCCCAAGGCTTATTTTGAACAATTTCATCTGTGTTTATCTTCTAGATATGGTGCGATGCGAAGTACTAGGCTGTAAAAGTAGAAACGAGCGAAAAATTGCTGACATAACCTTTCGCAGGTAAATATAGTGTTTTTCTGATATTGTTTTCAGAGCGTCAGTAGTGTCTAATTGAGCCGATTAGGCGTACAGACATGGAGAATTGTATGGAAACAATATTATAAGACAAAATATTATTTAATTCCGTATTGTTTTCTATCACTGACATTTGACAGATATGTTATTTTATTACTTTTCAAGTTTATGGTTTTACCTAAGTAGTGACACATATAAAACTCCTTAACACTTTTCCTCACTATTAGGAAAACTATGTAATCCCAAGTCGGCTCTAAGTTTGACTAGCCTAGGCTTTGGGACAGCCTTAGTTAAGAGATCAGCTAACTGATCTGCTGAGCACGTCTTCATTACTTGGACAAGACCCTCTTGTACGGTTTCACGAACGAAAAAGTGTCTCACCCGAATGTGCTTTGTTCGTTTATGGAACTCGGGGTTATGGCTGCTTCATTGTCGACGGCAAGGGTTGGTACTCCTTCCCACTGTGTTAGCTGACAAAATATGCGCTGAAGCCAGACTAACTCGCGCGCTCCTTCACTCGCTGCTACAATTTCAGCTTCAGTAGTCGAAATCGAAACTGATGGTTGGCGCTGACTTAGCCACGAAACAACTCCGCCAGCAAAAAGACAGCTAACTCCTGTCGTGGAGCGTCCTGTAAGTTCATCACCAGCGTGATCCGCGTCACTATAGCCTTCGATGATGGCTTTCGTATAGCGCGCGTTGTACATAATCCCATACGATAATGTTCCTTTCAGATATCTAAATATCCTTTTAACTCTTAGCCAGTCATCTTCTGTAGGATTTTCTAACTTCCTGGATACGACTCCAACTGCGTACGCTATATCGGGGCGTGTACCTGTCATCAGGTATGCTAGTGCACCTACTGCCTCTCGGTAAGGGAATATCTTAGAGTTTCCGTTTGTAGCTTTCCCTGTTTCACTAGCCGATATTCTCTCGATAGGTGTCGAAACTGGATTACAGTCGGACATTCCAAAGCGGTTTAAGACTTTCTTTGTATAAGCTTCTTGCTTAACACCTATAGAACCGTCTTTAGCTCTCTGAATTTCCAATCCTAGGTAGTACGATGCTGGTTTTGTCGTGATTTTTATTTCTTTACCTAATTCTTTCAGGAATTGGTGTCCTAAAGCTTCATCTGTAGATGCTATAAGACCATCGTCCACGTACAGTGTTATCAGAATTTTCTTGTTGTTCACATTCTTCGTAAAAAGGCAACTGTCAGCAGTACTCTGTATGAATCCTTTTGCTAACAAAATCTCTTCAAAACAAGAATTCCAGCAACGAGGTGCCTGTTTAAGTCCGTATAAACTTCTTTTTAATCTACAGACTTTTGATGTGCCATCGTTAAATCCGTCAGGCTGTTTCATATAGATCTCTTCTTCGATCTTGCCATTCAGGAACGCGGTCGACACGTCAAATTGCATCAGATGTAAGTTTTCTTTGGCACTGACACTTAACAAGGCTCTTATCGTAGCCATCCTAGCCACCGGGCTAAAAGTTTGTTCATAGTCAATTCCCTTTTGTTGTTTGAACCCTTTGGCTACGAGTCTCGCCTTATATTTATCAATAGTGCCATCTGGGTGACGTTTAATTGTAAAAACCCATTTACACGGAAGCGCTTTTCTGTTTGGTGGTAAATCACATAGCGTCCAAACTTGATTTTCTTCTAGGGACTTAAGCTCATTTGTCATGGCCTTCTGCCACTCTTCACAGTCATTGCGTTCCATTGCATCAGCAAACGTCGACGGGTACGTCTCTGTTATGCAGATATAGTCGTTATATTTTTCAGGCTGTCGAATTTCATCGCGATTACGCAAATTATATCGCGGTGACGCAGCATCATCAGCATCGAAAAAATCATTTGCTTCGTAGTCGTCGTCAATCGATTCATTCTGTTCTGTATGTTCTTGGTCATGTGCTTGGTCTTCTTGAACTGGTTCGGGTTCTAAATTATCTCCCTCAAGGCCAAGTTCATGATCGCCAGAAACAGATGGTTCTTCATTTTCGATGTCTCCCTCGGGTTCGACAGGTAATGGATCATGATGTTCTTCAAGATGTGGAACCGGATCTTCGTTGTTGCTGTCAATCGGTAGCCGCAATGTGTACTCCCTCACATTCGTGTCGTTGTTTACACAAACTGGGTGAGCATCGCTATTGGGAAGCGGTTTCTCATCGAACGTGACATCACGCGAACGGACGAGCTTGTTACTTTTTCCGTCAGTGATCCATACCCGATAGCCATCTTCGTCGTAACCGATAAGTCTTCCTTTTATGGCTTTTTTATTCATTTTCCTCCGTTTTTGTTTTGGAACATGGACGTAGGCATTGCATCCTATGATACGCAGATGTTTAACAGCCGGTTTCTTTCCAGTCCAAAGTTCGTACGGGGACTTGTCTTTTACTTTTGTCGGACCAGTTCTATTCAGTATGTACGCCGCGGTATTTATTAGTTCTGCCCATAGTTCTTGTGGCATAGGATCGTGCGCGTACATCATAGACCTTGCTGTTTCAACCAATGTGCGGTTTTCACGCTCGCTAACACCATTCTGCTCGGGTGTATAGGGCATTACCAGTCTTTGTTGAATTCCATGGGAGTCTAGTATATCTCGAATGGACTTGTTGTCAAATTCGCCACCATTGTCGCTTAAAAGGCATTTTATGGTATGTCCTGCGGTCTTCGTCTGAGCTAACATTAAGGCGAGTTTATCCTTAACCTCTGACTTGTGTTTCAGGAAGTATACCATACGGTAACCTGTGTAGTCGTCTTTGAACAACACGTAGTACTGGAATTTTGAATAACTTGGTTGAAATGGTCCGCAGACGTCGGTGTGGACGATCTCTCCTGGGACGGTAGCTCGAGTCCTCGTACCGAATTTAAATGAACTTTCCCATATATGCAACCTTCGCATAGTTCTTTATCAAGAGGAAGATCTAATTCCAGTTCGCGTTTAACTGTAGCTTTCACATGCCTCTTGTTTTGGTGCGCAAATCTCTCATGGAACAGTTGCATTGTATCGGACGTTGCAGACTTCGGCAGGATTCTCAGGATGCACAACTTTGACATCTAGTTTGTACAGTCCACCCTCTTTCTCTCGTTTTCCTATTAAGCACGGTTCTCCATTGACATAGACGGTACATTCTTTTGTCATCGATGAGAATACACTATTAGGAATTTTGTCGTGTACTGCTAGTACTGAGAATAAATTCTTCGTAATTCCCGGAACGTACCAAACGTCTTGAAGGGTCACTCGTTGTAGCTTCCCTCTTACCTTTGCTTCGATAATTACTGAACCTTTGCCCTTAGCACGAATCGAATTGCCATTGGCAGTTGTTACAGTACGGATTTCGTCAAAGCATCTGAAGTTTTGGAATAAATCTGTCCGGTTCGTAACGTGGCTCGTGGCGCCGTTGTCCACGTACCAGTTTTCGGTGTCAGGATTAATCGAAAATATTTCTGTGCCCTCTATAGACATAAGGATCATATTTGCGGACTTTGAGGTAGAAGGTGTTGCTTGCTGATTACTGCTTTTCGGCGGCTTGCCGTCTTTGATCCACTTCTGACAGTTTCTCACTCGATGGCCGATACCTTGGCAGTAGTTGCATTTCAACTTTCTGTCCTTCTTCGCTGACGTAAACGGAGTGCCGGAATTTGAAACGAGAGCTTCCTGTTGAAGTTCGTTGTTACTCTTCAGTGCTCGTTCAAATGCACATAAATGGCTAGTAAGGCTTTCAATGGTTCGTTCAGATTTAGGCAATAGTAGCCAGCTGCTTCTGAAGGAGAAGTAGGTTTCGTCGAGCGTGTCGAGAATCTTGCAAACGAGTAGCAGTTCTGGTAGCTCGCTGGATTTTCCCTTACTTAACTCCTGATTAAGCTGTGTCCAAATGTTCTTTAATTTTGACATGTGAGTGGCTATGTCATCTGCCGGATCTTGTTTAAAGCCAAAGAAGCTCATACACAGATTATAAGACTTATCTTCATCCGTGCCGTCGAACAGTCTATGTAGTTCAAGCCAAACGTCTCTCGCATTCGTAAATCTCATGACCTTCCTTAGGGTGTCTTCATGCATATTGGTTGTTATTATGAGTAGAGCAGTCGAATCTGCTTTTACAAACCGTTCTTGTTCGGTTTTGTACGTGGTCAGTACTGCTTCGGCTCCTGCGGGTTTTATGGGTTTCATGAACGAGCCTTCTACTATTTCGAGCGCGTGCGGGACTGTTCGTAGTAGACTTACAGCTTTGTATTTCCATGTATCCCAATTTGATTTCCCTTCTAACAAACCAATCTGTAGTTTCGTCAAACTCTCCATTTCGTAGGTGGGACCAATAACCTGATATTGTTTTCAGAGCGTCAGTAGTGTCTAATTGAGCCGATTAGGCGTACAGACATGGAGAATTGTATGGAAACAATATTATAAGACAAAATATTATTTAATTCCGTATTGTTTTCTATCACTGACATTTGACAGATATGTTATTTTATTACTTTTCAAGTTTATGGTTTTACCTAAGTAGTGACACATATAAAACTCCTTAACATTTTCAGTCTAATTCTAAATGAAACTGTTAGCAAACCATTTTAAAATGTAAACTGATAAAAATACTAGTCATTAGAAAGCATTTTGGCCATAATTAACTCGGAAAAGGGAAATAATTCAGTGACTTTGTTATTGTTCGAGGGATGCCAGGGCAAGGAGGGTATATTACCCAAAATTTTGGGGTAATTTCAGTATGATAGTTGCCCACGTTCGTAAAATTATTATAATGTATAAATGGTGGTTTGGCCCGATGGTGCACTTACAAATGTTTTCTTACCATAGAATTCTAATTATTTATGAGTAAATTAAATGTTATTTGTATATACGTTGTCGTTTTATTTTACCTTATCCTATTTAAATTATCCGAATAAGTTTGCCCAAACTAGTTTGGGTAATCGAGGGTTTATGTACTATGTTGTTTGTGGTAAGTAGGTACATGTAATTTTTCATTCTTCTAATGAAATCGATGATGATATATATATATTTTTTAATTTAATGTCGATAAGTTACTAAATATATCATTATTGACGAGTTGAAATTGAGAGTCAGGGATAGTAGAAGATAGTGTATACCTAAAAGTAAAAAAAATGTATTATTTTTAAGTAAATAATGCATCTTTGCTAGTCAATATGAGCTGTCCGCAAACCGTTTACACCATTCGTCAGTAGAATCCAAAAAAATGTAAACAATCCTAATAACTTGGATTATTCCATAATAAAACACTTTTAAAACACAATCGTAGTTTTATTCCGAACTTGAAAGAGTTTACATACATTTTTAGTAAAAAATATTGATATTTATAGTGGTAACCTAAAATTATATCTGCGAACGTATTTCACGATATGTTTCAAACACGTCAGATGCTATGGAATGTCAGCCATATTTGCTTACTTTCTTTTTTTGGATTCTACTGTCGGTTGGTATACGTTAAAATGCAATTTAATTGATATTCGGCAAAGATGTATATTTTGCTTGAAAAACGCCACGTATCTATGACAGTTTAAAATACTATTTCGTAAATTAAATTAAATAAGGTACACTAAGAAACTAAAACTCCACTTAAATAAACATATTTGATATTACATTTTAATATTGTTTCATATAATAGGGTAAATGATGGGGTAATTTTTCTCGCATGGCAACAACGCTCACCATATATCCATCCCTCTTAGTGGCACACTCGGCGCGGCCCCTCGATACACACTCATACAAAAAGTCACGAATGTGATGTATTATTTTCCGATACTGTAGTTATTATTTTGATATTTATTTCAGTTAAAATAATAATTACATAATAAAAATCATTTAGGTACCTACTGCCTTACAACATTATAAACTAAATACAATAATTTTGCAGTACAGAATAATTACTTTCATAATGTCTTAGGTATTTATGTGTATGATGACAATGGGCAATCCTAGCACTGAAAAGCAGTAGCGGTTATTATTTTAGTCCACAGATGGGCTGCTGATCAGATTACCTACGCTATAAATTAATTATTGGTGGTAAAAATAGAGCGTCGATAGTCGATATCAATCGATACCTATGGCTAGTAGACTTGCATCGAGAGTTGTGACCTATTTGTTTATATGTAAACTAGCGACCCGCCCCGGCTTCGCACGGGTACTATACCTACATAAAAACCTTCCTCTTGAATTACTCTACCTATTAAAAAAAATCTCATCAAAATCCGTTGCGCAGTTTTAAAGATTTAAGGGTACAAAGGGACATAGGGACAGAAAAGGTGACTTTATTTTATACTACATATATGTAGTGATAGTGAAGACAGTGAAGTATATAGTAGGTACTTGTTTTTACAATTTAACCTTAACCTGTCATATCATGTCATGGTAGTCTTTCTAGTAGACCACATTTTATGTTGACTGTACAGCATTATCGTCTGTAGTGTAATGAAAACCAGCATGCATTAGCAATCACGCCCTTAAATCCAATGATTTATCACTACCTACCCGAACAGGAGAAACATTATTTTATAATAGAGGTTATAGCATCGCGAAAACAACTTCTACTTTATTTACGTAACTATTAACCAGACATTTTCTAATGTTAATGGTTCTGTCTAACCAATGGATGATTGGACACATAATATTTAAAGTTGGTCGGACGTCGTTCCAAGGAGACTCTAATTTATGTATTTTTAATGTTCTCCAGTTTACATTCCAAGACTATGTAAACTATAGCCGTCGTCACTCGCTAAATCTATCTGGCAGGCTCCCAGCGAGTGGGTTGCAAATCGTGGCCCGACCAATCGCTAGAACACGTCAGGTCTAATACAATTGTCTGTGGAACGTGGCCATGAAAGCCATCTATCGTTAGAACACAAGAGGTCTAAAATTATTGTCTTACCCCCTTATTCATAATCATAAGCGGCTGCTAACTTAACAAGCCGCTAATGATTGTTTGTCCCTTTTGCTCGTTTGGAAACATTTTTAAGACTGAAAGGGACAAACAATTATTAGCGGCTTGTTAAGTTAGCAGACGTTTATGATTATGATTGTGAATAAGGGGGTTAACCTTTTAGATGCCACTTCAAAACTAAAGCTGTCACTCAAACACCATGGCACCAAATGTCAAAACTTAATTTGAACTTCATATCAGTATCAGTACTAGTGGCCAAAAGTTTATAGCGGCGATGAAAACCTTCCAAAGGGGCATATCTCTTAAATGCGATTCAGTTTCGGCTTGTCAGTTTTTGACAGTTATTCTATGGTAATGATAATGACACTCGATTTAGATTCTAAACTGAATCACATTAGTAGATCGTAGTAGCCCCCCAGGGGCCAATTTCTCGATACCTTGTAACTTGTAATACAAGCGGAAGTCCTTATCTAAAATAGCGTTAAAACGATACTTCCACTTGTATTAAACGTTACAAGCTTTCGAGAAACGGGCCCCAGGTCTTTATAGACCAAGTAGGTAAAACATAATGTTAGGTCATACACTAATGCAAATCAATATACTAATATTTGATTAATATAAATCATGTTGATGTTAGAGGATGCCGACCTGTTACGGAGTCGAATCAATTTAATTTTATACAATATTGAAACAATTCCAATATTTAAATTATAAAAATGTATTTTCATGGAAGAAAAGATTCTATTGCTGTCCTATTTTCTATCTACTTAAGTAATATTATAAGAGTGATGCTGATGACTCCCATGCAATGCAGACAGCTACATAAAGTATGTCAGTGGCTATGTAATTTCAGGTAGACAATATTAAATAAAACAAGTCAACATATTCTTAAAGAAATAAGTACCTAATAAAATATACCTATACCATAGAAAGGTTACTCTAACATAACTAAATCTTTTACTGCCTAATACGTTATGTACGAACTTTCGTACACACTTTGTTAATAAATTACAAACTCATTTAAAACTAGTTGTAATCGAGCTCAAAATACGTATAATAAATACGTTTGACTATGAAGTGAGCACTCTATAACAAATAGATACCTATTTATTCTTCCAAAGTACTTAATTAGTACAATTATTATTCACATAACATTAGCAAAGACATGAACATCAAGCACCAGGTATCTGTAACTTAATAGGAAGTAATCGTATAGCAAAGTACGTATAAAGTTTATCATTAACATTTTATTTTTCTGAATACTAAACCACTTGTATTAGAAATATCTCCGGCCTAAATATTTCAGTAACGGCTTCAGATCCCGTTTGATCCCGTGCCAACATTCCCATCACAGCTGTTAACTATGTGATATCACATCTACCTGATACTTTTCGCTAAAAAGGTAGTTTCCAGTAAACTTTGAATTTCATGCTCAAGCAATAATTTTGTAGTTTTTGTACTAAAGTGTGTTCTGTAACGGTGTGAATGTGTGCGTAATCGTTTTGGTAACGTGTAAGGAATGTGACAATAATAGATTAGAAAACGGAAACATTTGACATGTAAAGTAACATTCAGCGCCCTAATTACATGATATATGGGCCACGTCTGATTCTAAATAAAAATTGAGACGAGTTTCCTAAATAAATGGTGATCGCGCGCCGCAAATAGGTCGGTGCGCGATCGCCCGTGGGCGGGAACGAGAAGTATTTTCAGAAGGCCGCTGAAACCCGAGTCACTTGCGCCCGCACCAATTACGACCATCGTTCACTTTCACACCGTGACGTCACTTCAAACCCAAAAAAAACAAACTTCGGATACTCCACACTGCACTGCAAATATCCACTTGAATATCCTGCAGGGCCGGATTAGAAGCTGCGCTTTGCCGGGTCGATAATTGTTGTTTTAATGGGGTCTAGATCCTGGGAGCCCTCGGGTCTGTAGGCAGCAGATCCTCAATCCAGCCCTGGTGGAATATCCTCGCCACTCACCTCTCGAGCGGGCTGTTCACACGGCGGAGCGACACGCACTGCGCGGGCGCCGCTGCCAGCGCGCCCGCCCTGCTATTTTCGGTGCCAAAAATCCAGGATTCCGATAGCGAGATCCAACCGCTGCCTGTCACGCTCTAGCGCGCCATTTCAGCTATAAACCGATTCAAATCGCATAACGATGATGCATTGTCGATAGATCGATGCACCGCAGTCAATGCCGGCTAAATTTAATCCGTCGCGTCTTGCGTTCGAAGATTTTTGTCCATTTTGCCGAAATCGTGTGGACTATATTTAGGTATCGGACGCCATGGGATCGTGCTTTCATCGCGGTAACATAATCTATGACGGTCTGTAAATAAAGTTTGTTTATGTTGTTTGCGTTCAACTTAAAACCCGTGCTCCTTTATAGGCGTACATTAAGTAGTTATTTATCTTAGTCCTTAACGAGTTAAAACGATCGCATACGTAAAGCCAAACAAACATGTATGGTAGTTAAGGGCGTACTGGGATAATGGGATCTGGTTACAGAGTTATTAAAGTTAGTACCTACTCGTAATAAGACATTATTTCCGTTAGTTTTATCAATCTCTTTATGACCGTATTTCATTTTTATTTTAATATATTTTCGCGATTGATATACTTACTTACTGGTAATTTGTTATTAAATTGCTACAATTCAGAAAAGTATACTATCTACTTAACACATTGGCTCATTTTGTGAGACCATAATTCTACCTTTGGTCCTATTAGAACCATGTAAGAGCGAAATAGATTGCATCAGATCCCAAATAGTTTTGCGGAATTTTATAGTGATGACGCTGCCAGCCAGTTATGAACAAATAACTTTCAAATCGCAATTTGATCTATTATTGATATTACACGACTCGTATATCAGGGGAGCTAACATGATCTCTTAAATGCGATTCAGTTTAGTTTCGGCTTGTCAGTTATTCTATGGAACTGAAACATTACAATTCAGATTAGTCTAAAGGTCTCTGCACTCTAGACCGTACCATACCATGACCGTAGCATAAACGTATCAGACAAAAAAACTATTCTTTCTATTGAAAAGTATGAGACCGTGTTGGCCGGCGCCGGAACGTCCTAGTGGGCATAGTCTCATATTTTTCAATACAAAGAATTTTTTCCCCTCACTAGCTCGTAAAGTGCTCGTTTATCCTTTAATACGAACGTGTAAAAACGCATATTATTCACTTGTGTGGCAAAGTAATGACCTTGGAGCGTAGCGCGAAGTAGCATTCGTTAACAGATAACAAAACGTAAAATGCTCATGGAAATCGTTCCATATTAATGATAATTAAATAATTTGTTTGAGAATTTAGTGTAAAATACAAACCTTTATATAATATGATGATTTTAACACATAAATCCTAAAATTCCATAAGTAACAATTGTTTTAGTGAATGATGATAAGATGACTAGATGCAATCACACGACTCGAACACGCATAAAAATAGTAAACTAAACAACTTTCAGAGTGTTCTGTTATAATTTTGTAAAAATAATGAATGAGAATGATTTAATAATGCATTGGCGTTGGTGTGCAACTACAGGAATGTGTTAAAATCGTGCTGCGTTTACTTTTTCGTGCTAAGTTTACTGCGACAAAATCTTGCATTAAATACATGATGCATTTGAAAAATTATTATCACTAACCCGATGATGATTCTAATGTGAACAAATAATTACCTTTTTTGAGTTTCCTCGCTATAGTGAGGGGAAAAGTTTTGTGTTACACACGGGTGCAAATGTATTTTACTTCTCGTATGTTAAAACACTCGCTGCGCTCAGGATTCTATTTTAGAACCACTCGCTTCGCTCGTGGTTCAACTATAGAATCCGTTCGCTTGCTCGTGTTTCAATTTTATACTCGCGGGTAAAATACAACTTTGCACCCTAGTAAAACAAATACCTATTTTATTGTTAGTCAGCCTACGTAACCTAGTTGGTAGTGACCCTGCCTAGGGAGTTGGAGGTTCCGGGTTCGAATCCCGGCGAGGGCATTATTTGTGTATTTATTTATCGCAAATATTTGTTCCTTGGTCATGGCTGTCTATGTGTTTAAGTATCTATATGTATTTATCCATTATATATGTATATTGTCGTCTGGTACCCACATCACAAGCCTTCATTGAGCGTACCGTGGGACTAGGTAAGAAGTACGATTAGCGTAAGATGTCCCAAGATATTTATTTATTTATTTTGTCTGATACGTTCATGCTACGGTCTAGTGGGCTATTAGTAGACCGTGGTAGCCGCCGTATGCGTTACGTTCGCACTAGCATACTCGTAAGTACTCTTGTTGAACGTGACAGTGACAATCAATAAACGGCCATAATCATTTTTGGAGTTTATTTGGAATGAACCTTCAGGTTCGGCCTCGGGCGTCTAGCATTGAACAGTAGGCATACCAGAACTATCGTAATATTGGGCATCTTTCCTTGTTACATTGATTAGGCACTGGTCTCACTACGAGCTACTAAGTTATGAACTATGGGGCTTTAGGTAAACGCGAACAAAAGATGTACACTCTCGTGTAAATAAAAAAAAAGAGACACGGCGATATTCGCCCGGCGGTGATAGCTGGGTGAGTATCGCCGTATCTCTTTTTACTTACACGGGAGTGCGTATCTTTTTTTCGTGTTAATAGCCGATAGTTCATAGCTTTAATAGCTCGCGGTGAGACCAGGATGCTTAGCCAAGTTGCCAATCACTAGCGCTTAGTAGCGTATCGTAGTTTTCCCTCTCTGTCACTCTTTCGTATTAGTGCGACAAAGACAGTTAGCTGCCTTTCGCTTACGATTGACGACTAAGCGCTAGCGATTGGCAACTTGGCTAAGCACCCTGGTGCCTTAAGCCGTCGTTGGGGTAACAGAGACAAATGCCCGAATATTTCGATTTTCGAAATTCAAGTAAGGCCTATATAGTTATACGTAGAGGTGCTACGCCGTAGCCTGCGAAATGCCGTTACGGCCTACGGGATTATCGGGTACAGTCACCGTCAATAGTATGCTACCGCGACTGCTAAATTTTGAGGATTTTTCTCTGCCACTCAAAAGAAGGCGTCATTAGTGAGAGAGACAAATCCTCGAAATTACGAATTTCGTTTTTCGCGGTAGGGCCGCTGGTTACGAAAAATTGGCTACCAAATGGTACTAAAGGCGCCGAGCGCATTCTTTGTGTATTTATTTACATCACAAATATTTTGGGCAATTCCATGCAAAAGTGTAATGTTAGTGACCAATTTCTCGCATGTTTATTTATTAATTGCGCGAATTTTAATGTAATTATATCTAGATATCAAATATCAATATAATACTTAATCTAGAGTAAGTATGTGTACTTCATGTGTACTTCATGATTCATAAGTAAATAACCAGATGGTCAAATGGACACTTTTATTAGTTACATGGATTTACCCTTTTGTTCCTTGGTCTTGGCTGTCTATGTATTTAAGTATCTAGGTACTGCGTGTATATCTTTAGGAACACCATGACGTCCATTTTAGTAAAAAGAAAAACTGCATTCATACACTTACAAAAATACTCTATTAATCGAACCTGAAGACTCTTTATGTAATCATCAACATCTCAGCCATAAGACATCCACTGCTGAACATAGGCCTCCCCTGTGGACCTCCACATGTACCGGTTAGATGCGACCTGCATCCAGCGTGTCCCGGCGACCTTCATAAGGTCGTCTGTCCATCTTGTGGGTGGACGTCCTACGCTGCGTTTGCCTAGCCATGGTCTCCACTCGAGCACTTTTTGACTCCATCGACCACCTGCTCTGCGTGCAATGTGGCCTGCCCACCTCAGCTTGCTAATCCGGAGGGCAATGTCAGTAACTTTAGTTCGACTAAAATCTCCTCAGCATGTCATCTCTTTATGTACAGTATAAAATACCGGTTCCAGTCCCTGCTTTATAGGGTTAATGGGTTTTTGCTATCTCAAGGTCGACAAAAATAAAACAAACAATTGTAAAAAGTATATTTTATTGGAATGAAAAGATACAGCAGGTAAGTTTCAGGAATAGCTACATTACAAACTAAGCAGTCATTGAAGTCTGGCTTTGATAACCAAAGTTGCAATGGCATCTTTAGATAAAAAAGGTAAAAAAATCTACAGGAATCTTATTTAGATATATATAAGGAATGATTATTAGTAAACAAAGCTGTCCACACAACACATGTACAGTCAAGTGCAAAAATAAGTATCGAAAGAATCCGTTCATAAATATGTTACGACGTTCTTATTACACAGAATTAGAGTGCACTGGGACATATTTTTGAACGTTTTTGTATACCCATTATTTTGTCTTCGACTGTACTTACACTTGTACAAGGATAAAGATATCAATGCACACAAAGTGCCAAATATAAGTATACACAACTCAACCTATTTCTGGAAGGTGATGTGGGTATCTATACATAGTTCTTGCATTTTGCGTGCATGTATATTTTATCTTAACTGACAAGTGCAAAAATATAGTAGATTACATTCCAAGGCCGTTTAAGTGGGAAATGTCTCGGATGACGTGTAATTGTAGGCCGAAGCGAAGCCCAGGCCGACAAACATGTGATCCGAGGCTTTTCCATTTGACGGCCGAGGTGTGTAACTGTGTATACTATTTTTCTGCTCAACGTAGCCGGCAGGCGGCAACTTAGTTTAGCGTAGCGGCCAGCAATGTGCTGTTTGCCGGCCGGAGGACAGAAAACGTGATTTTTGTTAAGCCCTTAACTTGAACATTTTTGTTATCGAGTCGAAAGAAGTTTACACGTTGAAAGATTGAAGGCCAAGCCATACCGCAGGCGTGTGCAGTGGCGTGCGTTGTAGCGTATTTAAATGTCATATAAGATGGCTCGACCTTTAATATGTCAATTTAGTGCTAGGTATTTTTTAGACATACTGTCCTATAGTCCGTGATTTCTAAGAATAAACTTTTGAAGTTTTTACAGTTATATATTAATCCTTATTAATATGAGGGTAAGACTCACAATTTTTTCGATAGGCTTAACATCATAGACATAAGGGTCAATTCTAAATTGTTAAAAGTTCATTCTTAGAAATCGCAGACTATAGTTTTCTCGATTTAGGGCTACAACTTCATTTAAAAACACTAGCTATAGTATCCACAGATATAATACTCCCAATTCATTTCACGGATATAATACAAAAGATACGCAACTATTAAACAAACGTGGCAAAAACCATTACGTTAATTCATAAGATTATATTTAGTTTACTTATTCGTAAGCAAATGCATTTCAGTAAAATTACTCGATAAAAAAATATGAAAATCGCAACTTACGAAAACTACTTTCGTACGTTTAAAAGTAAAAAGCAGTGCAAATTCGTACCGAATTCAATTGTATTCCGATTACCGTCAAATGCGCCAACATTGCCACCACGGGAAAGTTTGCCCGTAACGCAATTTTTTTACAAATCGGTTTGTGGGGTAAATTTAATCAGAGTTCTGGCAACTCCACTATTTTTAGTAGAAACTAGGTTATATGGGTGGCAAACCTGCGCATCATATTTGCTAACGTCAATCAGTAGCTTATTCCAACTCGTTGAGTGCAGTGCGTTATTTGGCGGGCAAATTCTTAGTGAAGTTTCAAAGTGAATTGTGCAAAATGGGGAAGATGCTGATAGGTAAAACTCATGTCATGTAATAAAATAAGATGTGTAGATTGTTTTTCTGTTAATAAAGTTACTAAAAGCCTATTATTAACGGAGTTATTGTCTTACAGAATGTTACTCAGCCATGTAGCAGCCGGTCATTGTAAACTTTGCCCATCGCCAAAAACGTCCTAGGGTTGTCACCTCGTTGTATTTACCAGCCTTTGCGAATAAAAGAGGTTATTGTTTTATAAACGAATATTTACATCGTACTTTTGTTTTTATTCTTTTTACACAACGAGTATTATCAACAGACTTTAATGTTAAAAGGAAAGTGTTCTCAATTCGAGTGTATTATTATCTCTCTTTGATCACGGGCCTATAAATCCCGGTCTTTTGATAGGCTTGCGCGGGGATACAGATCCAACACGTAGAGGCCCTTTGGAGAAATTTGCTGTGTTTTACACCTGCTGCAACCCATTCACGGTCACAAAAATAGATATCCGTGAACCGGTCCCAGCAGGCATATAGAGGCTATTGGAGATTATATGGAAAAGACTAGTGGGTTATGGTGATGAAGGTTGGATGGATGATTGGTAGGAGGTAGTACTTACCTAAAATTATAGGTAAGAATTATTATACTTACATTGATTAGGTACGTTTCTTTTAATATATGAACAAGAGTTGATGTTGATTTATTTGAAGTTTAACATGTTAATAATTGTTAATTGATATCAAGAATCTTTTTATTGTTTTCAATTACTCATAGTACCCAAGTATTCTTCTATTCATCATCATCATCAGCCAATTGACGTCCACTGCTGGACATAGGCCTCCCCCAGAGAGTTCCACAAAGATCGGTCGTGAGCTGTCCGCATCCATTGGACACCCGCAACCTTTACCAGGTCGTCGCTCCATCTTGTGGGGGGCCTTCCCACGCTGCACCGTCCAGTGCGTGGTCGCCACTCGAGAACACGCCGACCCCACCGTTCATCGGTCCTCCGGGCAATATGGCCAACCCACTGCCACTTCAACCTGGCGATTCTTCGGGCTATGTCAGTCACTTTCGTTATTCTGCGGATCTCGTCATTCTTGATGCGATCTCGCAGAGAAACCCCGAGCATTGCCCTCTCCGTCGCTCGTTGAGTGACTCTGAGCCTCCTAATGAGTCCCATAGTGAACGACCACGTTTCAGATCCGTAAGTAATCACTGGCAACACACACTGTTCGAAGACTTTCGACTTGAGACACTGCGGTATATTGGACGAGAAGATATTGCGTAGTCTCCCGAATGCCGCCCAACCCAGTCTGATTCGACGATTGATCTCCTTCTCGAAGTTGGACTTACCCAGCTGTACTGTTTGTCCCAGGTATACATATTCGTCAACAACTTCGAGTGTAGAGTTTCTAACTTTCACTGGAGTTGGTTTCACATGGACGTTCGACATGATCTTCGTTTTGTCCATGTTCATCTTAAGACCAACATCTTCAGAGACTCTACTGAGATCATCGAGCATAGTACTTAAGTCCTCCATGGTCTCAGCCATGACTACTATATCGTCGGCAAACCGAAGGTGAGTGATGTACTCGCCATTGATGTTAATGCCAAATCCCCTCCAGACCAGAACCTTGAAAACATCTTCCAGTGCAGCGGTGAACAATTTAGGAGAGATAACATCTCCTTGTCTTACTCCTCGCTGCAATGGAATTGGTTTCGAGTTCCGGTCCTGGAGGCGAACTGACATATTGGCGTTTTCGTACAGGCACTTCAACACTTCGATGTACCGGTAGTCCACTTGGCACCGCTGGAGAGACTGTAGTACAGCCCACGTCTCAATCGAATCAAAGGCCTTTTCGTAGTCCACAATCGCTAATCAGAGGGACAAGTTATACTCCTCGGTCTTCCGTATAACTTGACGGAGCGTGTGTATGTGGTCTACGGTGCTGAAGCCTTTTCTGGAACCGGCTTGTTCAGGAGGCTGGAAGTCGTCGAGCCTGCGTGTGGGACGGTTTGTGATGACTCTCGAAAACAACTTATAGACATGGCTCAGAAGTGTGATGGGTCTGTAATTTTTCAACAGGGTGTTGTCACCCTTTTTGAAGAACAACACTACCACACCTCTGTTTCATGCCTTTGGCGTTTTGCCTCGAAAGATGACGGAATCAAACAGCTTTTGAAGGGCCCTAAGAACTGGTTTCCCACCCGCCTTCAGGAGTTCGGCTGTTATTCCGTCATCGCCTGGTGGCCTTATTGTTTTTGAGTTGTTTAAGAGCCATCCTAATCTCGTACAGGCTGACGTCCGGTATATCTTCGATATGGTGTCGAGTCAATTTAGCTCGTGGGTCGTTAGCTAAATTGGAGATGGGTCTTCGTGTTGATGTGTACAGCTGTCCGTAAAAGCTCTCTATCTCACTCAAAAGCTCAGGTTTTGATGAAACGTGTCTTCTATTATTCAATATTAATAAAAAATTATCATCATAAGCCCTTAACGCTTTACACAAATTAACTCAAAAGTGACAACCCTAACACTTTTGAAATCTCAGGTGCCGTTTGTATGGGAAAGGGAAAAAACTGCCAGGTTACATTGCCCACTTGATTTATTCAAAAATTTACACAGTTATCGCTGAGCTGTTTACAGGAAACGGTAGGATTGCCCATAAGCTAGGTGTGATTCTTGTTTCAAAGCTATACGAGCTATATTTAAGTGCAAAATCGACGTGGGCAATGTTGACCAAAAGTCCGGATAACTTTACCCGCCCTCAAAATCGCAAAAAATATAAATAAAATGATGATTTAAAAAAAATACGAGACACAGACAACTGCACTTGATCACAATATACCTGTTAAGCAAAAAAAAGTAGTAGGCTTTCATAGTTTTTTTTTGAGAAATTCGTGTTTTTTTGAAAAAAGCGGGCAAAGATAGGGCATTTGACGGTAATTGTTTTTTATATTTTTTTCTTCTTACTTGTAAACGTAAAAATATTCAGATTACATTTAAATTTAAAATTACATCGGCAGTGATCTACTAAAAAGCGCACTTTGGCAGAATAGTACATTATGATACAAGTGCCAAAACAAAGGAAATTCGTAACTGGTGTCGATTTCAAACACTCACTTCGGTCGTGTTTTAATTTATCGCCACTCGTTTCGAACTAACCATAATTCGCAATTGTATCGTAATGTACTATTTTAATTCATAATCAAAGTAGAACGCAATGTGATTTTCCATTCGTTTAAATAACATTTTTGTACAGGTATCAAAAATTACAATTTTAAAATTTAATTTCGTCAACATGTTTTCCTAATGGGCCGGGCAACGTGAATAACAATGAGATTTCATTAAAGTGAACGCTAACATCCATAAAGTATTAGGCATTTTAAAATTCACCGTCCATTTGAAGCCAACAGTACAGTTACATCCAAAACTCATTAAAGTAGAACCCGAATAGACAGTCAGGAAAAAGGTAGAATAAAGGTAGTTTCCTTGGTGTACTTCGACCGGGTAGGTATATAGTACAGTCGCCATCAGGGTCGCATTTTATGAAGTTACGATTTACAATTTCGCTGTTTGCCTCTCTATCGCACGCACATATTGGCTAGAAACAGAGGCAAACAGCAAAATTGTAAATTGTAACTTTATAAAACGCGACCCAGATTGTAACGTCTGGAGCGCTAAAAATATCTGAACACGCCTCTATAGTTACGGCAATAAAAGTCTAAACCCACTAGACCGTACCATACCATGATCCTAGCATGAACGTATCAGACAAAAAAATAGTCTTTGAAAAGTATGAGACTATGCCCACTAGGACGTTCCGGCGCCGGCCAACACGGTCTCATACTTTTCAATACAAAGATTTTTTTTTGTCTGATATGTTCATGCTAGGGTCACAGTATGGTACGGTCTGGTGGGTTTAGACCTTAAAGGCGCGTTCAGATATTGTTGAAGCTGCGGACGCTACGATTTATCTGATGGCGGCTGTACCTAGTTGGTGAGCACTTACAAGAGATTCCTGTAGAAGTACCCGTAATTAAAAAAATCGCTATGCGTTTACCTCCCATAGTAAACTTTAATGTTCCCCATTTATAACCAACTTCAAGAAATTGGGATGTTATTCGATATCTCCGAGAATCGTGAAACGATTGTCAACTTTTTTGAATTGATCTGGTTTTTTGAGTATAGCCCTGAGTTGGTCCCGCTAGCACCATACCGGGCACCATGCACGCATGCATGCATTTTGTATTGCATAGCACCATGTCGGGGTCTTATGATGGGAACTTGAAAAAAACGGACGTAGTTTATGGAATTTGATTGACAAATTATGTCAAAAGGAAAAATCATTTATTTCAGTGACAAATTTCAGAGTTAGTCCTTTTCGCTAAACTACTTCTAATCAGTTGAAGTCGGTTTTTTTTTATTTTTTTCATTTTGCGACTCATTATTACCGCCAAATTAAATTTTCTCGGCTAAAATTGTGTACAATTTCGTTTGATTTGGTTGCTAAACGTGTAAACCACTACATCGGTAGAAAACACCACGGTCACCTTGGTAAGATATTAAACCTTTTTGCCAACTGTCTAAAACATAATTTATATTTCGCTTTTCTCAGTGTGCACTTCGCAAAATATAAATAAATAGAAAGCAATTTGAGCCCGCATTGCGCGCTGTACATTGGGATTCAATTTAATAATCGCTCACAACAGAAGGCACTTTTGTATTAGGTCAACTTCGATTGAACTCCATGGTACCTAACATCTTAAAATAGCAGTTGGACAATATCAAATTTAAAAACCAGGCGGCTTATGATGATTCCACTTTTACCGTTTATCGTGGTGTGCGTCTCTTTCGCACTAACATACTTGTCAGAACGTGACGACAACGACGACAAACGATTAAAACGGAGATATAAGCCGCGTGTAATAGGTACCTTATCCGCGAAAGTTCCCGATACCACCCAAAATTACATACTTCATTCGATTATCGCCCTCGTGTGTCGCGTATATTTTTTTCTAATAGTTTTCTCGTCACTGATCAGTGCTTAGACGTACGAAGGGTTAAACAAAAGTTCGAAAAAAGCCAATTTAACCCGTGGAACGCCGCTGTCATAAATTTGTTTATCGATTAATTACTTTTAATTATTTTAAATTATAATCCAAATGGCTTGTGATGGAATGGATCTGTCACTAGGCACTCCAGGGGTTAATGTTTTAAATAGGTATTGTACTGAGCTCGGTCTAGAATCGAGGTCCCGTGGCATTTAGTCCGCTCTGCGTAGGTAGTGTTTTTTTTATTGGATACTCGATAGTGACCGGTAGATCACACAATCCTAATATTCGTAATACTTGGTATGGAACTATCAATACCTGACAAACTTATTATCTGAAAGCGCTAAGAATAAATTAGTGCTTTTGCCTGTCCACGCGCATGGTGGTCGATTGCAAAATAGTACATTACGACACAAGTGCGAAAAACATGAAATTCGAAACGAGTGGCGAATTTCCTTTTTGCACGTGTCTCGTACGACGTTTTTTAGTACAGATGGCCCTCCGAAGTTTTGGACCTGACGTAAAATGACCCACTTACGTACTAGAGCCTAAAAAAAGCACCATCTTTACTAAAAAATTGGCTAAAGGCCTTTAATGAAAACAAAATTAACGTCATATTTTTTGTGTTACGAAGTTAAATTTTGTGTAACAACTTTTGGCAGTGAAAAAAGACGAAAACTTCCAATTTTCTATGACCGATCAACAATACGCGCCTACTTTTTTAATTTGACGCCTTTTTCTACTACCAAAGGTTGGACAGATTACTGACTGAAGGGTCCACGGAAAGAACATGTCTAGTCAATTCAAATTACAGAAGGAAAAACCACCTTACTTTCAACAGAATAAGGTGTGAATTTGCCCTGATTTTTTTAAGCACTGGACATGTTTTTTCCGTGGACCCTTCAACTATAATATTAGTATGACTAACTTTCTTAATACAATTGACGCAATTGTGATTTTTGTTTCGATTAAATTTTACAATCGAAACATAGATGAAAAAAAAAAGTTGAACTTCCATAGAGCCGTCTACTGTGAGCGTTTAGTTTTAATTTTAACCTCGTTTTCCCGCCACGTCGCGCAAAGCGCTGCGTTTCGTTGCCGCTCAGTAGCCAGACAAGTCGGCGAACGTCTGGTCGACTTCTTCTGCGATCGCCTTGTACTTACTGCGCTCTTCTAGCACTTCGTCTGTAAGGGTTAGTTGTTAATAAACAGCGGCCCAACCGCGAACTTCGAAATTTCGTAATTCGTAAATTTCGAGGATGTGTCTCTCTCACTTTAATGACGCCTTCGTTGGAGTGACTGAGAAATATCCTCGAAATTTACAAATTTCGAAGTTCGCGGTAGTAGGCCAGGGCTCAATTAGTACAGAAATTTCGAGTTTAACCTTTTTGACGCCACGTCAAAATACAAAAGCTGTCACTCATATGTCAACATCGGACGTGTAGTCGTCTATATTTCACAATTGACTAGCCCCCTTATTCATAAACGCCTGCTAACTTAACAAGCCGCTAAGAATTGTTTGTCCCTTTTGCTCTTATGGACACATTGTTAAGACCGAAAGGGACAAACAATTATTAGCGGCTTGTTAAGTTAGCAAACGTTTATGAATAAAGGGGTAAGACTTTATCGGTCTTTGGCGTTGAACCAGGGGCCTATTTCTCGAAAGCTTGTAACTTGTAATACAAGCGGAAGTCCTTATCTAATTAACAGTGTTAAAAAGAGACTTCCACTTGTATTACAAGTTAAAAGCGTTCGAGAAACAGGCCCCATGCCTAATACCGCGAAAATCGTATATTTTAAGGATTTTTCTCTGACACTCAAACCAAGGCGTCATTAGAGTGAGAGAGACAAATCCGCGAAATTTACGAATTTCGTTTCTCGCGGTAGGGCGGCTGCGGTGCCAATATATCAGTCGTTGGTGTCCAAAAGGTTCAAAACATCAGGGTTAAATGTTAGTCATTTTATTTTTACGCTTGAACATGACTGAAAATACGTTGGATAGATACCAAAACGGAAGGCAGAGTAGCAACAACATTGATTACGCTATAGACTAGGTATTAGTACCTACTGAATTACGTATACATTAAAATAACACTCGTAGGGTCATTTGTTGTAACTGTACTTGCCGAGACGACAATGACGTAATAAAAACGCAGTAAAAACGCTGAATATTTGCCCTACTAGCGTTTGTGTAACTTACTTTCTATGTGGACCCTGAGGCCCTACCGCGAACCTAGAACGAAGTGTTGCCTCTCTCTCGCACTTGTGAATTCGTACATAAGTGTGACAGGGAGGCAACACTTCGTTCGTGGTTCGCGGTAGGGCCTCTGTTCTAACCTTGTAAGGGCGGCATATAAAAAAAATAAGCGAGTATTGTCGAACGCCCATTAAAAATTTAATTTGCCGCCTGTTTTACTATAAAATATTATCGGACAGAGTATAATATCTTATGTGCATAAACGGACCAGCATTTGGCCAGTACAAAAGACAGGCATTGAAATTAGAAAGGTTGCGTAAATGCTAGAGATTGCTGCTGCAGTTAGTTGATGATTATCCAAGTGCCTAGGTACTTAAGGCACTGGTCTCACCGTGAGCTACTGAGCTATAAACTATCGGCTACACATGTTTATATTTTATTTTACACGGGAGTGTGTATCTTTTGTTCGTGTTTATAGCCGATAGTTCATAGCTTAGTAGCTCGCGGTGAGACCAGTGCCTAAGACAATCATCAGCGTAGTAAATATTCGACTATTAAAGTGTAATCATGTCACTCGATAGGTGTCTTTAGGTGAAGTGTTAATAAGTCCTTGTTAGTCAAATTATAGCAATATTTATCATTGAAACAATTACTTAAGCTTGTCATGCATACGTCTAATACTTAGCAAATCTATAAATATAATTAATTACTACCTCATCATAAACTAAATAAATATGATTTTAAGCATTCTACAGGCGTGGCGATTCTAGCTACTTAGATATAATTTACCTACCTAACAGCGTAGTATCTAAGCATGCTTAGTTTTAAATTCGTGTAAGCGGTGCCTAAAGACTTGTTCTCATACTGGTGATAAACAGCGGTTCCTAATGCCCACCTTCCACCGCGTGCGAAGCGGAGTCATTAATGGCTCCTTTTCACGTTCATCGCTGGCGAAGTCTTAGTATGCCGTTTACGATTGCTAGTGCCAGCAGGCGGTGAAAGTTAAACGGAGCCATTAATGAGTCCGCTCCGTTTGCAGTGGAAGGCACAAGGGTGCGGCTACACTGACGAGGAGCGGGGCGGAGCTGTGCAAAATTGACCAATTACATTCTTCAAATTCGAATTCGAAACACTGTGATGCGGTCTCATTGGCCGATCTCCTACAGCTCCGCTCCGCTCCGCGTCAGTGGAGCCGCACCCTTAAGGTACCTACTTAAATACCTATTTCTCGCAGATACAAGGACACGTCATATTGTTTTCAGTGTTGGGTTTATTTCGTTCGTCAGTAGAAAACAAAAAAAAATTAAACAAATGTTGCCGACTTTGCATTTGACCACATCGTGATGTTTCCAGATACATTTTTACGTTAATACTAATAAATATCAACAATTTTAAATAAAAATGTACTTGAACTCAAGGTTTAGGGCCTGTTCACACTAGCGATTCCCTGCGGCTATTTAAAAGCGATTTCTATATAAAATTGTAATTCAATTTTTGTATAGAAATCGCTTTAAAATCGCCCCAGTGAATTGTCGCTAGTGTGAACAGGCCCTTAAGGTTTTAAGTTTGTGAAAAATCAAATTTTGTGATGTATGAGTGCGTGATTACGAACTAATGCAAGTTTAATTAAAGGTTTGTTTACTTTTTTTTTATTCTACTGACGATTGACTTTCGGTAATGTAGTCTGACTCGAGTATTTACCGTCACTAAGGACGGAAGCATAAAACTCTCATTTTGTAATATTCAGTTGGCTAAATGATGGTCCTGTTTATCGTTTGTCGTTATACTTAGTCCTGAGTTCCTGACGTGTTGTAACATGTGCAAGTGCGAAAATGATACAGCGCGATAAACGGTAAAAGCCGAACCATCTTAAACCATCTGATTTTTAGTAATTTGTAACTAGGTAACATAGTTTATATTAAAGAAGAAAAACAACATAGATAATTAATAAATTATTTATTAAATTAAACGAAAATAAATACCGCCATAAACCTATGGTTTGTAATACTTTAAATCAGGAGTATAAAATATAAATTAAGATACGTTTATACAGATAGTTCGAATCGCGGGCAGGTGGTGTTGCCAGCTCGGCTCTATTCTTTGAGGATGAGCTCGACGAAGGCCGTGTCCAGGTCGTCTCCGATGTCCTTGTATTTCTCCTTCTCCGCGACGAGCTCGTCTGGGTATTATAAACCATGTTAGTCATAAATTGGGATTAAATTGTGTTTAATATTTTTTTCTACCTTCACGATTGATTCCAGCAATGTAATTTAAACTTTACTTGAAGGCGTGAAGGGTAATTTTAGAACTTACGCTGCAATGCGTATGCTTTACTGTAGGTATATAATCTCGTGAGACCTTAGCGTTGAAATGTATATTGAAGACTCCTGCAGTTTTAAATTAGCAATATTCTGTTCAAAACAACAATTGCGGCTGCAATTCTTGCAGGCGCTTATGAAAGTCTATCTCCAAGTCAAGTATCGAATTTATTAGCAGCGTATGAAAAAGAAAATGAGTGCTTACATGTCGTGATCCTGTTTATTCCGAAGCCATGCGCCGGTCTTGCTGTTACTAGCGTCGCTCAGTCAATCGGTCATGCGGTTTTAGAATTTAGTATAAGCTTTTGATATATTAAATGGGTATTTAAATGCGTATGAAAAGCGAACGGTGTCGCGATTAATGGCAGCATGTGCAGAGCTCGCAAGTGGCCGGTGGGATGGCGTGAAGCGGCCCGTGGACCGGTAGGGGGGCCTCCAAGCCCAGGTCGTTGAAGGCGTGATCCAACTCGCCTCCGATTTCGTGGAACATCTCCTTGCCCGAGATCAGGTCGTCTGCACAAACCGGCGCGGTAAGCGTACGCTCTCGGCGGTCTCACACGCATGCATTATTAACTAAGATTGAAACTATTCCATCAGCTATAGCTCGGTTTTTAATACGATAAAAAAGATTTACGTCGCAGGATAGATTGGGTATGTAGATTTAGTGGATTTAAGAGGGAGGCGCGGCTGCGGGGGCTTCAGCGGGGGGTGCTTCTGCTGGCGGGGCGTCCGCAGGGGGGGCTTCAGTCGGGGCCCCCTCGGCCGGGGCCCCTTCCGCGGGGGCCGCGGCGGGGTCGGGTGGAGGGGCATTGGCGGCCGCCTCGGCAGCAGCGGCCGCGGCAGCCGCAGCTGCCGCCAAATCTTCATCCGACGTCTGAGTCAAGTGAGAAACGGAGCCTTCTCGCTCGAACACTCCTTCCTGAGACTGCGCGGCCGCTTGGAATGCCGCTTCGGCTTCGCGAGCGGCACGTTCGGCCGCTCTTCGAGCTTGAAGCTCGACATCCGCGAGTTCCGCGGCCTCTCTCGCCGCTTGCTCGAGACGGACCCTGTCCTCTTCAGCAGCGGCGGCAGCGAGAGCCGCGGCCTCCTCGGCGGCCTTCTTCGCGGCCTCCTGTCTCGCGATCTCGGCCAGACGCTCCTCTTCCTTGCGTTTCTCCTCGGCGATGCGCTCGGCCTCGAGCCGGGCCAGCTCGGCCAGCCGGGCCCGCTCGGCGCGGATGGCGACCATCTGCCGCTCGGAGGGGTCGACGCCGGGGATGATCTCCACGAACGAGTCGTCGAGGTCGAGCCCCATGTCGTTGACTCGCTCGCTCTCGTTGATCACCTCATCTGCGGGACCGAGCCGTCAGATCTCTCGATACGACACGATGCATGGGATAGGGTAATACCGTGCCTCGGTGATCTCGATGCGATGCTTCCTCGTGATTGTGATTGTTTTTGATCATTCTTCCGAATCGTTGATGGGCATGGGTAATTACAATGATTGATGGTTTTTATAGCTGATAGAATCGATGAAATTAGTGAAAGGAGGGTTAACTTCGGGAGCACACGGATTAGTTAAAAAAAACAACACCGAGTTAAAAATAATGATAATATATATTTATAAACACTTGTGTTAGAATACTCTTAAATTCATTAATTTATTTCTCACGAACTTATCTACCATTTCATTAATCGATAACATTAAAAAGACGGATTCCCCTCGATTTATCGAACGTAATTTCATATTTGTTTATATTCTCATAAGTATTTGTATGTATGCGCGGCGAGCGGTACTCGACGCGTTAAACTAACTCGCGACTCGCTACGTCGTCATTTTCATCGATTAATTTAAATAAATAGCAACAAACTCAAATTATGACACAAGAAAAAAATCATACTCGAAACAAAATAGAATATCAAAATACTTCGTAGCAAGTATATTCTTATAAATATCATATGTTTACCTTCACTCATTAAATAAAACATCTAATCTCTTCTCTAAAATTAAGTAAGAGTTCATTGAATTGCAGACTCGCTCGAGTCGACTTCATTTATGAATAGATGAGAATTACTACGGAAATCTTATTTCATTGACGTCGGTATCTATTTTGTTCTACGCTACTGGAATGACTTTAGAGTATGACAATTGGTGCTGAATGTATAACATTTTGGTCCCCATTTTGGAATGTCAACATTTTCCCTTAGATACTAGAGTGCCATAAGATCTCACCACAAGCTGCATTCAACGACCGAAATCGACAGTCACTCTCGATAAATAATGACTAAAACAAATGAGGATTTACGAGTACACTTCTCGACAAAATATTAGTAAATTTGTGTATCAAATTAAAAAAATTGCACATGGCAGTGGTGTCGTAGCGAACACTCGACGTTACAATAGAAGCGGCTGGCAATTACTCTACAGCTAACGACCGGCCGGCTCGGCGAGTATCGATTCTCGAGTCAAAAAAAAATAAAATATCTATGCCGAGTTGAAAAGAACTGGCGCGCGTTCCGTTTTCAAACAGTTTTGACAGTTGTAGGGTTGGGAAAGCGCGCTAGTGTCGCGGGAATCGATAGTCGACGAGCGAGCGGGCGGCGGCGTCGCGCGTTCACATGTTCTGGATGTCGTGGAGAGTGGCCTCCATTTCCTCCTGCAGGAGTTTGCTCTTTTCGCGCTCGGCAACCAGGTCGTCTGCAAGGCGACGCGGCCACGGTCAGAACACACAACAACAACGATCAAACATTATCTGTCGTCATCTATAGGTTATCCGAATCCATACTGTTAGATCCGAGTGAGATTTTATCGCGATCGAACTATTAAATCATCGTTGCATTGAATGCAAACAAAAGTTAATGATACTTTCTATATTTGGAGGTTCGATTTTTGAAAAATAGAAACTTTAATTGTGATAAATGCATCAATCTCTTTTATTGTTAAGGAGAAGGATGCGTTAGTGGAAGAGACTAGTAAAATTATGAAATCGGTAACCAGAGGACAGAGAATATTTGAATCGAAAACAAATAAAAACAACAGAAATCAAAATCCATGCATCACGATATAAATACAAGGATCGAGCAGTCTAAAACAAATACATGCCAAAATAATGTACTAGAATATCAGAGCTCCAGTACAAATCTTTCTCAGTAAATATACGATTTCTAATTAAAGACTATGTTGTACAAGGTTGTATTGTAAATGAGCTCTAATATTGATAATTAAGTCGATCGCACAATTGTTTCAGGCACATCTCAGCATACAATAAGAACGAATTTGCACGCTAAAATTAAGTTATTTTCAGCCATTAACTCAATGAGTTCAATGATAAAAATAGGTATGGAAATATTAAATGTTAGTTGCTCGTATGCCAGAAATAATTATGTAATCGACAATGCTTAAAAAATAAAATTAAATAGAAAACTAAAACTGTTACTATGATTTAAATAAAATTAAAAGAAAAACTAAAACTGTTACTATGATAATAAAATCAGTAATAGCGCAATGAAGTAAGTAAATAAGCTTTACGTCTATAGCTGAGCTTAGCTTTGAGAATTAAGAAGAAAGCCAGTTCTGATGACTGTGCATTAATGATCAAGCTCTGTCAAACATGTTATAACTTGACTTGAGGTACTTTAAATCGACTTAACCGTACTGCTGTAGAATGTAATATCTGGAGAACCTTGAAAACTAGCAATAGGTAAATAATATCATTATATCTTCCTAGATAATCCTTCCGTATCTAATTATATATTTTGATGAAACATTCTACATCGCGATGATAAGTCTCTAGCTCTATTAATATTGTTATATTTTATTAATTTATACCCGTTAAAAACAATAGTAACACATTTATTTGGTAGAATATGACAGCAATGATTATTTTCTCTCACGAATAGTAATGCCCTGTTTTTAACAACGAACAAAGGCGAAAGATATTTGAATGTTTCATCAAAATTTCAACCGACGTTTCTACAAAATTTCCTATATTTGAAATAGGAATAAATATTACCTTCGAGCCTGTCGACCTCCTTTTGGAGTTTCTGCACGGAGCGCTCAGCGAACTCAGCGCGGGCTTCAGCCTGGAATTTTTAGAAAAAAAAAAGTAAATACTTGCCCCAGCGGCGAAAACAGTCCAATTTTAACAAGAATTCGTATATCGATGAATAACCGATTGTGAAAATAACTAATAACGATAGCAATAAAATTTTATGACATGTAATTGGGACTGTAAAATGGGACTGTTTTCTTTTCGCTCAAATAGTAACATGCACACTTTTTTAGTTAATATCAAATTGATTCAACGGATTCGGTAGCAGTTAATTTGAATTATTCAATCCATATTATAATGTAATGACGTGATAATAGTTAATGTGAAAATTATTATTCAAATGTGTGTAATCTCTTTATTTTTGCAAATGCAATTCCATGTAGGTTTTCTTTTATTTTTCGAAATATGTTATTATAATATTTATTTATTTATTTATTTATTCATTGTTTATTATCGATATAATTTGTCACGCACTAGCATAATGCTAACGCAATTTGCTACCGAAATCTCATGGTAAGTATAGACTTTTAAAACAGTTAATAAAAATTGAACATAAAAACAAAAAACACATCGTTATAGATAGCAAAAGCACCACAACATGCATTACCTTCACCGCAAGCAGCTAAGTACCGGCTGGTCACTAGACAACAATATACCATTACCCACTACTAAAACACTGACTATAAATATGTGATGCTTATCTAGTGATGTGTGGAAGAAATGGAAAAATGGAAAATAATCGTATAAAAATATCGATAAATGAAAGTGCGGGCAGCTCTTTTATACAAAATTTCAAATTTCAGGACTACCAGAGGCCCGTTTCTCAAAAGCTTGTAACTTGTAATACAAGTGGAAATCTCTTTTTAACATCAATAATAAGATAAGGACTTCCGCCTGTATTACAAGTTACAAGCTTTCGAGAAATAGGCCCCTGTAGTAAAATAGGCAAGAAATAAAAAAAAGGCCATAGATAAATAAAAAAATTTCACGCTCCCGCCACCGAGGACTGAACTAATCAGAGTAACAGCTTCTTAAGGTCACAAAATTAGCGATGATTTGAATATAATATTGTGTTATTGTGTTAATGAAGAAATCTTCCTTTACGTTTCCATGTCATCCAATGATATCAAGATTATTTTTATCTTGTGAGGGATTGGTCGTCCAAATGAAACAAATGGCAACCGTCAGGTCAAAAGGATTTTTATTCACGTTGACGTCTACTTTTTTTTAATCATAATATGAGACAAAACGCCCCAAAACAGTTAACGATTACTTTTGTTTATGGTCGGATTGTATGAAGCTGTTGCTCTGTTAGATAAATCCTGAAAGCCTACTGCAAACCTCGAAAAAGCTTAGAGCATCCGTCTTCCTCAAACCAATGAAGGCGTGATCGGACTGACAGAGACAGACGGTCAAAATCTTCGACATTCGCAGTAGACTAAAAACGCCTACCACGAACCAAAATCGGCGCCTCTCCCACACTTACGTATAACTTTGCAAGTGCAACAGAGACTCTTCGTTCGAGGATCGCGATCGATTTGCTGCCCCTCTCACGCTTACGTATAAACTCGCAAGTGCAACAGAGAAAACGTCGCTCGCGGTAGTCGTGGACTACCACAACCCACGATCGACGTTGTCTCTATCACGCTAACGAATAAACTTGCAAGTGCGACAGGGAGATTCGCGGGGGCCTATTACCCATCCAACTTACCTGCGCCAGTTTAGCAGAGATGCCATGGATCTTATCTTCCACGTGCTCGCGAGACGCCATCGCCTGACACACACGACATTTACTCACAGCCCGCGCCCGTTGCGATTGTACGGCTCTTTGCAATGTGACGTTTCCAGATGCCGCCATTTTGAGAATATTATACGATTGCCATTTTGTTAATATTTACCATTTTTTGTTTTATGTAATTTCCGCTCAGAACTGCGAGCTATTTTCGCACCAATACGAGACAAAAGCTACCCCAAAATTTCCTGAACTGTCTTTTGTATTACCAACCTACAGTGTATAAAAATGGTAACACAATGGCTAAAAACTTTGGGACATTTTTTGTTCTTATTAGGATAAATAGAGCTCGCAATTTTAAGCGTAAGTAACACAAAATTTAAGAGACATTTTGGATTAAAAACAATACTCTTAACAAACGCGGTCAAAGTTCTAATTGTAACTAAACTTTTTCCGAATAAATTCCGGTATTTAGTGACAGTTACATTGAAAACATTAAAAACATCTGGAGAAGACACAAGCACAAGTACAGAAACAAAGCGTACAGTCACAATACAGGCGTAAGACACAGGGGATAGAAATATCGCACAGAGGGATAGACCTGTACATACATAGATGAAGCACCAACCTCGCCGTCCTACACCACTAGCCTGGATTCTTCAAACTGTCTGAAGACCAGAATGTCTTGCAAAACAGACCTCACATTGAAGCGCGTGAGCTCACTGCATACGCAAATTTCGTGTTTGATAGCAACTTGCAGTTACAAGTCTCTTTTTGATCAATACAATCGAAAAGAGATTAGTAGCTGCGAATCGCTGTCAAACACAAGATGTGCTAAGAACGCCGAGTGAAGTCTGCGCATCAACATTTTGCCTACATCAGCCTTCAGACAGTTTAAAGTAACTACAGTAAAATCCCAGAATGATATGGCAATGGATGATCCTATCTACATCCGCAACCGCTATCTACTGCTAGACCGCGGTTTACCTCTCTCAGTTGAGCGTCCAGAAGTTTCACCTGCCCCTCGAATGTCTCTTCCCTTTGCGTAGCCTGTGATTGTTACTTATTAACGAAAAAACACAAAACGAAACTTCATGCACACACCACGCTGCCTTATGTTACAGTTTTTTGGCAGCGCCGCGCGTAAAACGAATAACACTAGATTAGAACGCTAGAAGAAACAGCCAAATAAAAGAGGAGGGTAACGTAAAACGAAAAGTTTTAAGACGCACTACGTTCTATGCCTGACTGACAGATGTGAGACAAAAATACGCGTGGTTTTTGACGCGTCAACGTTGTTAACAGACTTCAGAAAAAGAAGAAGGTTCTCAATTGGACTCGATGTCAAAGTTATCAGTGCGGTTTAAGCGCCAAAAACATATTTACACGACCATAATTTTACGACTATAAACTCGTGTAAATATATTTTTAGCAGCTAAGCCGAAACGATATCTTTGACGTCGACTTATTTCTCGATCTCCGAGAAACAAACCGATTTTCAAATGTTTTTTTATCGAACGCTTATAATCCCGAGATGGTCCCGTTGACTGGGTAATCGGGGTCTGATGATGGGATCTTTGGGTTGTCGGTTTTTAATTTTGTTATTCTAGTATGTGAATCAGGCATAGAAATCACACTACAGTGATGCAGTTAGGCAAGCGATCGCTCGTCGGCGATTCACACCTCCTTTAGGCGGGTGGTGAGGGTTTTGATCTGATTTTTGTACTCCTCCTCGCGTTGGTTGGCCTGTATAAATTGTCAGCTTAGTTATTGAACTCCTAAATCACCTAAGTTAGTTGATACAATGTCTACATTTACAATCGTATTTGTAGAAGATAAGATATCCAAGTAATTTGGTTGGTGCATCATAATCTTAATACAGTATACCTAAAATGTATACATACTACATTATCAGAGAACACTTTACTTCGTACAGGCCGAAATGCCATAAAAATATTTATTCATCGACGAGGCGAAATAGATTGTATTGAAATTTCATACAATCCGTGACAGATACTTTATGGGAGAGTATGAGATTTCAAACCTTGTTTCGTCTCGTAAATGAAAATGCAATATTGAATTAGGTATCTCAGTTTGGATCTGGATCTAAAAATAACAATAGTATTAGTTTCTATTTGTAAGAGGCAGTAGATTCCCAAACGCTGCATAAAAAAAATATTTCTAGTATTCCATACAAATAGGCATATCCTACATTTTTAAAAGTAGCAGCGTTCAGAAACCTATCTGAACAAACATCGGGAATCTGAGCGCACATTAAACATTAAGAACAGTGCAGCTAAAATCATAATTATTTTATAGGTTTAATAATTCGATATCTTTGTATGTCTTCTTAATCGAATCGTAAACATGTCCTTCGACCTTAAATCTATTTCACGCGTTGCGTTACTAATGAACAGATAGCGTTTGTTGTAGCTGCTAAAATCAAGTTTTAATAATCTGCACCTGCTATATGGTACATTAAAGAGAAAAAATCTACTTGTAATATTTTTAGTATTCAGTTTGGAACGAGATGACCCTTCATATGTAAAGGAGTGCGTGCTAGTGTTGATTTTTTATTTTTGTTACCTACCCTATCAACACTGATTTGTAGCGCAATGTCATTATCCTTATTGTAATTAATACTGAGATCTGTTTTCATGTAAACAATATCATATTAGTTCTCT
Organism: Thaumatotibia leucotreta; assembly: GCA_025490895.1. Classification (NCBI taxonomy): domain Eukaryota; kingdom Metazoa; phylum Arthropoda; class Insecta; order Lepidoptera; family Tortricidae; genus Thaumatotibia; species Thaumatotibia leucotreta. The sequence goes on from JALPQI010002643.1 coordinate 77,466, forward strand.
TTTCATCATTTCCAATCTTTCCATAGAGACTAATCAATATTATATTGTGTCTATAATGCGCGCTCAGACCTACTACCGCGAACACCGAAATTCGTAAATTTCGGGGATTTGTCTCTGTCACTCCAACGAAGGCATTAGAGCGACGGAGAAAAATCCCCGAAATTTGAGGATTTCGAAGTTCGCGGTACCAAATAGCGAGTGGGATTGTCGATCGATAGACAAGTAAGTGAAGCAAAGTACCTTTTCTTCGGAGACTTCCAGGGACTTCAAGTTGTTGCCGACCACGCGAAGCTCCTCCTCAAGCTCGACGATTTTGCTGGAAGCAGACGGGGTCCATCAGACAATATCGCGTCTATGGCTGATTGGATATTTCAAATAAAAAAAAGAAATACGAAAAATACGATTTTTTCGGACTTGTAAACGTAGATGGGCAATTTCACTTTTAGGGACACCCAATTAGAGTGAGATTAAAAAAGTATAACTTCAGTAATTATAACGACAATTAAGCATTTCATTGAAATGAACACTAAATGTTGGTGTTAATATTATAAACTTTAAACAATATAAGAATATAAAAACACCAATGTTCAAATTCATTTTATTATCACAAAACCGGAAAAAATATGGTGGTAACGATTAACATTAGCCTAGAAATCTCTTGAAGAATTTGTAAAATGTGAGGAAGATTATTAAAATGTTTTTAAAAATCTAAATAATAGGAGTCAGCAAACTATTATAAAAAATGGGTGTTTAGTTGTAATAGAATAGAATAGTAATTGTAGGGAGCTTATACCAACACCTAGTGATTTTTTTAACATTGAGTATTATATTTATCTTCTGAATATGTATAGTTGGTTCAAACAGACTTCAATAATAAAGGGCCGGCCAATCAATATCAATTTAAGGACGTGGTGACCTAAATATTTGTATTTAATATCTAGAGCAAACAACTTACGACTACAAACGAGTCAAAAAGCGTGCTAGTTAATACGAAATATTTATAATTCGGTGACAGTTGATATTTTATTTCATTCACATATATAAGAAAACAGGCTGAGATATTCTACGTTAAAAATGTACCTACTAAGTGGTCTTGTTGATTACTAAAATGAAAAGGAGCCTAAAATTGTCACTGGTGTAGAAAAATTACCGATAGCGTGTATTTGCATTTGTAGTGGTATTGCGTGTCCATAACCTCACAGGCATTCTATATTTGAATTTTCTTGACCGGTTGTTCAGTCGCCGACGATAATTTAACGTCGCGCCCGGAGCGATTGTAATTGTAAAGATATTACGCCCGTCTTAAAAGTGTTACTTTTACACACCACTATTAAAGCAAGTTACATGCTCGCGACAATATCTACTAATGTTTTAATAAAATTAAATACCAACTGTCAACAAAAACATGCAGCAGGTGATTCAAAGCAATTACTTAATTAAATCCTTGAATTAAAATTACGCAATCATTAATTGCAATAATCAGTTGAATGTTTTGTTATCATAAATCTTTCTCATTACGTTGCGGTGAAGTGAAAATAATGATCAGTTGATCACGCAACTTTTTATTACGCGTTTATATGTTTAAATACACGAGCCATATAATAATTCATTATGTGTGACTAGAATTTGTAGTAGAGATATAGATGTGCCATAAAATTTTAGTTTTATAACAATTTTATGCGAATAGATTACTAATAGTTTATACAAACAATAAAATTGGTTACACGTTATGTCTAGTTTTTGTTGTAAAATTGTATCATTTTCTTTCTCATTACACTGCATGGCTGCATCTACTGAGTACTGATGATTTTTTGCATCGATTTAGAAATGTATTAATGGATCTTCACTCGTCGACTTTACTATCTGAATTAAGATTCATAGACATACTGTAACCGCAATGATTTTAAATGCCATTATTATTTACAAGAGAAAAAATACATCGACGTTGCGAATTTGTTCTACCTATGATAGACATAAACGCGTTTTGACTTGCACTTCCGATTCCTTTGAGACTGTCTAATTTATTTAAATTCTGTGAAATTGCAGAAATTGTGCCTATTGTGTACGTAAAGCTCTATTATGTGAATATTAATACTAATTTTCATACTGGCGTGTGTTTTGACGACACGGTTGACTGAATTTGACACTTAACCTCTTAGCCGTCATACTCATAATGTCACCACTGAGTCTGAGTCAGCTGCTTTTGTCAACTTTATCTGGTCAAACGAAGGCAGTCAGAGTCGTGACTAGTAATCGTTCCCGGTAACTTACCCAATGCAATTTGGGGAATTATTCAAAACTTTCCCTATAGTAAGATTGGGAAGTTACCAGGAACGACCCATCACTAGTCACCACTGTCACTTTAAAATGCCTTCATTTGACAAGATCTTGACAATAGAAACTGCCTAGACTCATGGCTGTCAAAAACTGCGAGTCCATATTTCTCAGTCAATCGTCTCTCTACCACTTACCTATCGCTCTGATCTGCTCTCTCCTCAGCGCGCTCGAGGTCCTGCTCCATCATAACGAGCTTGCGCGCCACCTGCGGCCGGCCGCGTTAGTACACGCACACACACACACACTACGCTACGTTACGTTAGCGCCGCTCTCGACCCGCTGTATGGAGTGATTGTGCTATGCGCAGTCATGTGTAGGATTGTGTAGGAGCTCAGGATTAGGGTTGGCTAGGTGCTAGGACGGAAACGCTAAAATATAAAAGCGAAGCGAAAAGCTTAGTCGAGAGCGGCTGCGTAAGAATAAACGAGGGTTGTCCCAAAACATTTAGCTCTAAACTTTTTGTAAACAATTATAAAAAAATATCTATGTGCTATCTAGTGCTTTAAAGTTATTACTATGTGATGTGTGCGCTTGTATATGTGCGGCACGCATACGGCCAGTAATTCTGGTGTAATGTCGTGCATATCTGAAAACAAAATTGCCCTATACCACACATATTTCCTGGCCTAGCCTACAGCCACTACGTACACACACTGAAGAAGTTTAGTCGACACATGGACATGATAGTTAACGAATTGAAATATCCATGAGATGGGGCAACCCTTGTTTTTGTTATCTATGGGCGCAGTGTCATTTATGTCACGTTTTGGACATAAAAGATGCTGGGCCATACTTAAAAATAAGCGGTGTTGCCACTTAGGGAAATGAAAAGAAACAACACCTTCATCTTCACATACGGATTTGCAACGATACAAGTATTTTGAGTATGTGCAGCGGATTATATGCTAACGCGCGATATTTTGGGGCACGGAACCGATACTGTATCTGCAAATGCCGTGTGCGAAAATGCGTTACGATGCAAATTAAAAGTAAAAATAAATCTCTGGTACGCCGGCTCGACCTAGAATGGGACATGCAATAAAAAACGGTGATCCTATGTTAGAAATACCAATGTAGGTAAATCAGGTTACGGTGCGTTAGGAATTCTAAACAACCATGCAGAACGACTCAAAACGCCTCGTCGCCTCAACTCCGTATTGCCTGGTATGCAAGATTTACATTAATACCGATTTCATTGTCAAAACAATTTAATTAAACGGTCAAATTTTAGTTAAAGTCACTGCGCGACGTGTTTAGGAGAGCCGAGATCTCTATTATCAAGCACGGAGCCCGCTACTACGCGCCGAAAGCGTGGCACGGACATAGTAGCACGGATTTCGTCGCGTAGCGTAGTAATGAGAGACCTAGGTTCTCCGAAAAATGTCGGGGGCTGTGACTAAAACGAGAGTTCAACTGTTAAAGCGTGAATATATGAGCGTTTCAACCGCCTAATTTTGGTGGCATCATTTTTGCCGAAGTTTCTATTAGTTACAATGTGCTACGTTGTCACTTGAAGGAGACACGGTACCTTATACAAATTACGAAGTATAACATTGAGACGTTAAGAAACTTCGGCAAAAATAATGCTACCAAAATTAGGCGGTTGAAACACAGATATTCACCCTAAATTGTAATGATGTCTGGCGATTGTTTACATTTTATTATTCAAGTTGTTCTTGCAAGTCCTGCAACTAAACAATACGGAGGAGGTCCGAGTGGTTGGAAACCTACGATTCGCCAGCCTCGGCGCGCTCCTCAGCACGCTCCAAGTCTGCCTCTACCATGGCCAGTTTACGGGCCACCTGGACATCAAAACCCAAAAGTCAACAACAGACAATAAGTTATTCGAACAACAAACTGGCTCCACTCCACCTGATCGTAAGTGAAATGAGGAGACCAAATCGCGGCGGTCAAAGTGGTTAAAAAATGTTTTAGAAGCCAAACTCAAATTATTCAAGTCCAAAATCTAGGAAATGTCTAGCAATTGCTTCAAATATTTGTAAAACTTGTTTAGCAAACTTAAAGGTGTTAATTTTATAAACTTCACTAGATTAAGAACATTACGA
>JALPQI010002644.1:0-101938 GCA_025490895.1 Thaumatotibia leucotreta
GCTTGTGATGTGGGTACCAGGCGACGATATATATAATAGATAGATACGTATGGATACTTAAATACATAGACAGCCATGACCAAGGAACAAACATTTGTGATAAATAAATACATAAAGAATGCCCTCGCCGGGATTCGAACCCGGAACCTCCAGCTTCGTAGGCAGGGTCACTACCAACTAGGCTACGGAGGCTGACTCCAGACTGAGATGAGCAGACTGAATTATTATCAAAGATCCTGAAAGAAGGTATACAAATAAATGGTCCTTGTACAGTAGGGTTCAAAATTGCATGGACAGTTTATGAATGAATTCATTCATAAATTGTCCATAAAAAAAAGATTGTACAAAAAATCGAGTATCGATATCGACATTACAAAATGTGTTTACCTATCCCTAAGTAAGAACTTGACAGCTATCATTTTGCACCTCCGATACCGGGGTCTACTTATATGGGTACTTCTATTTATGTGATGGAAATACGCGACTTTCCACCGTCTACCAAAAAGTGATGTATTGTGTTATGTGACAATGGATCGCGTACAAAAAAGGCATACAGCCCGCAACATAAATCACCAAGGAATGTGACGTCGTCGATAGATTGTGGGGTGTGCTTCGGTGCTTTCAATCGCTAACAGAGTAGGTATCGAAGGCTTAGCCGGCTTTATCTGTGACCGACTGTGGTGGCACGCATAGAACAATAATAGAAGTGGCAGGCGGACCACCACTGCTAGGTAAGTAAGCGATATCACAAAGTCATTGAATCTACCAATGACACCACGCTAAGCGCTCGGTTCAACATTTGATTTTGGAAGCTTGGGGCTTTGAACTTACGAAGCGGTGATTTAAAGTTTGCTCATAGGCATCGGTGCCATCCGCCCACAGAACTTGATATAGTTTTGAAGTTAGAGGCTGTTCGGAAAGTGAAGGCACGTGTGACAAAATGGCGTACCTTTCTGCCTCTCGCCTTATTTTTACGCGTACTATTTTATTTGATATTTAAACTTCTAGAAAGGTCGTCGCTCCGCGTTCTCTATCACTTTGCACACTGCCAAAATACTGGTTTGGAATCTTTAGACAGAACCGTATTGCAAAAGTTAAAAGCCTGTAATGAAAATAAAATTTTACGACACTTATTTTGTTAATTTTTTTTTGTAAGGCAGTGAAAAAAGGTTCTACATCGGTTAAATTTTTCTACAGCCAAAGGCTGTAGTACAGAGTAAACCATAAACTTTGTATGACTAACTTTCGTAACACAATTGACGTGATCGTGATTTGTATTTGATTAAGGCGTTAACTATTTAATGATATACGTTTTTTTTTCAATCATCTCGTAACTCGCCCGCGCTCTCGTCTGCAATGTACACGCCAAAGAGAACTGATTGATGAGCGTCGCACGGTTCACACAACTTCGGTACCTACATGTGTTGCTGGGTATTGGACCGGAAACAAAGGATATTCTATGTCGTGCCTTTAAATACCTAATGAAAGTGGTCTAACGATTTAGTATCTCGGTGAATAGATAGGTATGTTTATTGTAAGAATTATTACCAGCCAGTAAAAATCAATAAAAACGTGATTACGTTATCACGTACAAATAACACTAACTTACCACGTTCGCCTCCAATATTGTTCTACTAAGTACCTACTAATAACATGCCTATCGAACCCCTATGCCAGTGACACGTATGTGTGACCGAAAAGATTATACTCGTATCCCGGCGACACAACTGTTGTGCAGAAGTGTTGATATTTCTATGTCACTGGCATAGGGATACACATTTGATTTATGATAGTGGCATACGAATAAGATTATTTTGATCACATACCTACCTGCGCGTATCACTGAAAAAGGACTATGATTGTTTTTGTTATCACAAACATTGTATGAATGGAGACGAGCGTGTTAAATGGTAATTCAAAGACTGTACACGAAGAAATCCGGACAAGGAAAATCTAGTTTATTTACCAAACGAATTCTCATATTTAAGCTAAGTTTTCTTTTTAATAATCAGTGGGTATCAAAGTAAATCTGTTTTTAAAATAAGTATTAACAATAACCAACGCGTAGTTGCTATTTGACCGCTGTGTTAAATATGCATTGCAACATCAAGTGTCACTTAAAAACCGAGTAAAATGTGCCTGAATTTTATCGTGTATAGTTTTTATTTGGCCCAAATCGATGTCAATGGGCAGGGTGCCACGGGCTCGTCGTATTTCCGCGCTGAATAGGTATACAGTAACATTCTTTGTGCGAAGTAATGGCCAGTGCTCTGATCGCCAGAACCGCCATTAAGCTTGCCGACAAATCTTTGTGTCGCCGACGCGAGCTCGGCCCCCATGGCCCTAATATCCCATTCAACCCTCGAGCGGTTAATTAATAATGCTGACTCTATTTCAAACTGTTTTAACTTTTCCTGGAACTATTTTCGTCGAATATTCAACATGTCCTCTATTTTCTGTGAATGCGTTTGTACCTATTTGCGAGCATTTCAACGTAAAACTTTAATGTAATTAAAAAGTTATGGTTGTACATAGCAGTGAAATTCATAGCTTTCGGTACTAAAATGCAAAAGAACAAGAGCGAATTTTATACCTGCTTTTTCTAGGAAATAATTTACATCTTGTTTCCCTTTGTCTATCAAGACGCGGTGAAAGTTTCGTGAAATTCCAAGCATTTGAGGCAAGCTGAAATAAATTACAGTAATAATGGTTGAATAATTTTCAATAATCGTTATCGTATCAGTCGCTGTCGAATGTTATCGCAATGTTCAAATCAGAGGAAGGTCAGGTATCAGTATAACACCACACACCCGTAGGTACTAAACAGTTTAAACACAGGTAATCTCTGTCAGCATGTTCCTTGCCGATCGACAAATCCCAGATCGTTATAGTATATTTGAAATAATTAAATTTTGAACAACATTAGCTAAAAATAATACCAGTCATAGATCTATCTATTTCAGCCTGTGTCCACCCACTGCTGGATATAGGCCTCTTTATATTACGCTACTTTTCTCGGTCCTGTGCTATTCGCATCCAATTCTTTGTTGCCGTTCGGCAGATGTCGGCAGACCATCTTGTCAATGATCGGAGTTATAGATGATTTATATATAATTTAGAACTATCCTCTCTCATTATCTAAGAACATCGTGTGCTGTAGATTCTACCACATAAGCAACTCTGGCGACAAGGTGGACGTAATTGTCCTGCTGACAGATAAGGCTTATAATTGATCGCTTTTTCATCACCATCGTCGTTCCTTCAATGCTGAGGATAGACATATTTTTTTCCTGGTGAAGATTAGGTTCTTCCATCGGCTTTTTATTTGTGGATATGGTGTGATCGATTTTGGCCTATACACCTTATCTTTGCCTCAGGGATTAGATACCCGTTTTTTCTCCATACAAAAGAACCGTCTATTTTCGTTCTCAATTCAAAAACACGATGTTGTTAATTGCTTCAAATATTCAGTACTACATAAAGAGTGTAAAATATATTAAATTATTGAGCTATTTCGAAGTTTTTCTAAAAAACCGGTTCCGATCTCTGCTTTACCTTTTCAGAAGAGAGGAAAAGTGTTGGAAAGCGGACCGTTCGTTGCAAACAATTTCAATAATCGGTAATACAATGTGCCCATGAGAAAAGGGAAAAATTTTAACAGTGGATTTCCGACCTTTGAAGTTAAAAATGTCGTATGAAGTTTGACGGATTCCGTAAATTTTAAGAGAAACGTTCATATTTTTTAAACCGTTTTTGACCGTTACGAAATGATAAATGCATTTTAGGAAACGATTTTGTTACTGTATTGTCTTAGTCTTTTTACACTTCATTGACAGACATCAAATGGACAATAAAAATCTGTAATTAGATACATACCTGGCATATGTAAAAAAACGTACTAATGCTATTTGGTGATAGTTGGAAGGTGAAAAAAAAAATGTAGATTGACTTGTATATTATTTTTTTGCTTCTTATAGCCTCAGGAAAATGCTGTTTAAAATTGTCCCTTTCTTTATGGGCACCTTGGATATCGGTGCTATCGATTGTAATCCCGGTATGCCAATCAGCGGAAGGTCACCGTATCCCACGGCGATCCATCAAACACCGCTAATCGGTCAGCGTGAGCTATTGGTTGCCGACCGCTGGAAATTGGATTCCGTGCAAACCTTCGTTTACACTATAGATAGATCTCGTTTCGACGTTACCGCGAATGGTAATTCAGTTTTGTGGGACTGCTCATTTCAGATACACGTACACGTGTAGGTCGATTACGTGCTTGATTACAATACAAACATTAGAGATAAGTAATTGAGATGTAGGTATTTGCAGAAATTTCAGTTTTCTTCGTGTAATGCTGCGTGCACTGCTGGACGTAGGCCTATCCTATTAACTATGCGTATAGACGCATTAGGAGGTAAATGCCCATAATCGCGACGCTGGGCAAGCGGATTGACGATCGCAGTAATGTGTCCGCTATGATGACGCTGCTGCCCATCATCATTCTTTTATGTATTATATTATTATATTTTTTTTATTATAGGCTTTTAATGATCCAGTTTTTATCGTTATCGTCGTTTCGGTCACGTTAGTCATCGTTATCAACGTGCGGTTTTGGTGGCAAAGTATGGTTGACAGAAAAATCAAATACACAGGTATTTTATCAATTATAAAAAATTCTGATATTATGGTAATTTTAATTATAATAATTAATTACTTATACATATTTTAATAGCTTATTCAAATTACACTGACGAAACGAGTAAACGACTAAAATATATCAAACAGATTCGGCTGTCAAACGTTCACGTCAAATTGAAAAATCAATTATATAACACTGATCTTAATCCTCTTGAATATTCATTTTACTTAAAATAAAGACTTCGCAAAATGTCATTTAAGGTACTATTTTGTGCCATAAATTAATGACATTAGATTTTTTCTTTTTTAAAGTAGGATATACAGTTTATTTAGGATATACAGATATGTAGTTTGTATGTGTCCTAAGGAGAGTACTATTTTTACTGAGGGTACGAGTAATAGAACAAAATCGCATTTTCACATTTGTTATTTTTTCTGTCAACCATAGCCATTGCCACGGAAAGTGCACGGTGATAACGATAACTCTTATAATATATGCCAATGCCAGTGCCAAAGTGACATGTTGCATGATAAACGCTATGAACAGGAACATCATTGACTTGTATCGTTAGCGGGGTCAAAAATGTTCCGAAATTACAGTGCAAATTGCCACGGTGGGCAGGAAATAGCGCTTTTAATAACACCGCCCGTATTTCTGCGGAATATCTTTGACAAAATCGTATAGAACATAGCCTATCAAAACTTTGATTGACCAATCGGAACTAATGTAAAATAATGGGTAAAGGTTGAATTAGACATAGTTATTTTAAGGTGTAGTATTTAATTTTATTTTACAGTATTTATGACTGTTTAAATTCGTTATTACATTCATATAAGATTTAATCCTATATAATAAATAGGTTAATATATATAAATTCATGAGCGTAATGCATTGAAGCAGGTTGCATTTGTCACAAACTTTAAAAACCGATTTTGAAAGATAATTTGTCGGGTTCACATAAAGCACTTGTGCCGTTTCAAGCGCTACTAGTATTTTTTTTAATAATATTATAAATAAATATCTTGTATTAATAAATAAATAAAAATCTTGGGACATTTTACACAAATCAAGCTAGTCCCACGGTAAGCTCAATTAAGGCTTGTGATGTGGGTACCAAGCGACGATATATAATAGATAGCTACATATAGATACTTAAATACATAGACTAGACAGCCATGACCAAGGAACAAATATTTGTGATAAATACACAAATAATGCCCTCGCCGGGATTCGAACCCGGAACCTCCAGCTTCGTAGGCAGAGTCACTACCAACTAGGCTACGGAGGCTGACAGTATCCCAGCAATGTGATAAAAGATTCTTTAACGACATGGAACCAATTATTCCTTTGATTACGGTAGGTACCATTTATATTAGTCTTCTAAGTTTTGCGGTTGAAGTTGGCGAAGTGATATATTGAGCTAGACGGAAATAGACGCAAACTTTTCCAACTTCGTAAGTATTCGATCAGCTGTTTCTCGGAATTAGCTATCGGAAATGTGATACTGGATAAAATTTTATTAAGACCAGAAATAGTGTAGGTACAGTCACGTCCAAAAATATCAATATATTTCATACGTAGGATGCCCTGAAAATTTCGGGAATTTAATACTTAGGAACGTATATTTGACATGTGTTATACCTCTTTCTTACAAGCATAGTCTCATTATTCGAAAACACTGGCCACTTAGAAAAAAAAAAACAATGTCCGATTTTCAATTGTTTTTTAAAGTCATTGAGTCGCTGGTGAAAATGGAGCTGTCCCGCGAAAGTTTCAGAGCAATGATTTATTATGACTTTAAAAGTGGATTAACACAACAACAATGTGGAGACCGATTAACTATTGCTTTTAGTAGTGAAGCACCTTCAAAGACGACCATATACAGGTGGTATTCGGAATTCCAACGTGGCCGTGTGTCTCTTGCGGATGACGTACGTGAGGGTCGACCGAAAACGGCCGTTACCGATCAAAACATCGATGTTGTTCGCCAACTGATAAAGGAAGATAGGCATGTTACATATCGGGAGATTCAGGAGACTTTAGGCATTGGAATGAGTCAGGTACAAGTTATTTTACAACAAGAGTTGGGCGTGCGGAAGTTATTTTCCCGGTGGATTCCTCACTTGTTATCTGACGACCAGAAAACGGTACGTGTCAATTGGTGCCGCAAAACTTTAAAAAGATTTAATGGAGGAAGCTCAAATGCCGTTTTTAGTATTGTGTCAGGTGACGAATCATGGATTTACGCATATGAGCCTGAATCGAAAAACCAATCTCGAGTTTGGGTTTACGAAGACGAACCGAAGCCGACAAAAGTTGTTCGTTCTCGCAGCACGATCAAAAAAATGGTAGCCACGTTTGTCTCCAAATCGGGTCACGTGGCGACTATCGCTCTTGAAGATCGAAGAACTGTCAATGCCGATTGGTATATAGGCGTTTGTTTACCGATTGTTTTTGCTGAACTGCGAAAAACTAACCCTAACCGCCGTATATACTACACCATGATAATGCCAGCCCTCACACCGCTCAGAAAACAGTCGACTATCTGAAGGGCGAAAACGTCGAATTACTGGACCATCCTCCGTACAGCCCCGACCTAAGTCCCAACGATTTTTTTACTTTCCCGAAAATAAAGAATCGGTTGCGTGGTCAGCGTTTTCAGACCGCGGAAGAAGCAGTCGACGCTTATAAAATGGCCATTTTGTCAACCCCCACTTCAGACTTCAATAACTGTTTTAAAAACTGGTTTCAGAGAATGAAAAAGTGTATTAAACACAAAGGAGAATACTTTGAAAAACAATAAAAGTACTTTTATTTCATTAAAATGCGTATTTTTTCCGATTCCCGAAACTTTCAGGGCAACCTACGTAACGTACGCCCAGGGCAGAAGGATATCGTTAATTTTTTGACACGCAAATTTTGAGTTATAGAGGAGAGCAAATGCTTTTTCATATTCATAAAGCTTTCTACTATGTCGTACGGAACAATGTGAATCTATATTATCAAACCGGAATCAGAAAGGGATTCGAAAGTACTGTTGACACACACAACAAATGACATAACATTTACCAAGAAAAGAGTTGTTTATAGATGTAGTGAGTGATTAATTAATGTATCGTCTGTAAGTATCTGATCTTAAACTATGAATATATGAATATAACTATGAATATATCCCAGATTGACTTATACACTGTTGTGTCAACAGTACTTTCGAATACCATTCTAAACGCGGTTTGATAATACAAATGTTGTTGAATTAATAAATATAAATTAACCCTATCCATCGTCCAGGATCATTCCTAAAATGAATGACTACCTACTAACAAAATTGAAATTAGACAGAAAATCCAATAATTCACTGTTGTAATTTTATTAATCTAAATAAAATATTTCAACGCCGGGGCTACGTCTTAAAATGAGATTAAATTCTAGAATCTAATATGCCGTCTATTGACAAACTACGTTACAGAGAAGGACAACGATATTTATTAAAGGTTTAATTACATTTCTAACTGTTAAGGCATTGTAATTTTGAAATAGTAGAGACAGCCTGCTAATAAACCTTCAGACACTCATTTCATTTTAGTACTGTTATTTTAGTATTTATTAATTCGCTATTCATTAAGGTTTTTCTTTTTCGCTGGTTCTTATATTTTATACGATTCATAAAATAATACATGTTTCAATTACCACGCTGTTTCGTTACACAGCCTGTCTTTAATGATATTATGACATTTTTTATGCAATTAAATATCATTAAACATTGCAAATAAACATGTTGAAGCCGATTGGAGATAATACATTATCTACTTATCACTTATCAGTTGAAGTCTAACGGTAAAAAAGAGATGCAACATTCTCATGTTTCTTAGCCATTTAAAATTTCCTTTCAATGCACACAGCCAATCGTTTCATAGTTTTCTAAAGTTACGCTAATCGGGCCGCCGATTGTGGTTAGTGCAAACAGCCCTTAAACTTTCCATTTACAAGTTCCGTGGTTTACTTGAACTCCAAAAAGCCACTTATCCGCGATTTCCACAACTAAAATTAATTAGATATGGAGAGCTACTTGAAACTTCTTTGTATTGAATTATACGGGTGCTTTGTATTTAGATTTACATTACAATTTTGCTCTTTTAGTATTCGCTAAAGAACGTTGTCAGGTAAAAAGTTCAAAACAATTAAGTGGGCACTTAATTGTTATACGTGTTTAAACTTTGGCTACTTTTATTAAAAATTAATGAAAGAAGTTTCATTTAGGCTCGTCTTCTAACTTGGAGCTTTTTAATTGTTTTGAAATTATAAAATTTATCGCGTTGTATTAGAGTGAAAGATTTAATAAAGTAATTGAGCATTTCATTAAAAATAAGTTTTTGGTCCGGGTCAAGGTCGCGGGAACCCGCTGGAAGCAAGCAGCGCAGAACTGGTCATATTGGCGATCATTGGGGGAGGCCTATATCTAGCAGTGGACGTTTTTTGGCTGAAATGATGATGATGATGTTGAAAACGTTTTTACCGTATATTCGTGTTTACTGCATGACCTTTCATAATAGGGGCTCGAAGTTGGGAGGCGCAAGCCGTTGGTCGCTATTGTGGTTTTTAGTATCCTATCTACACATGACATGACCCGCGTTTACGCCTTAGGCAAAAGTCACATAGGGACAATGCTGTGCATATATGTATATAGTGTCATGTATAGACCCCGTTATCTTGTCGCACTGATATACTTTTTCGTTTTGATTGAAGGATTTTTTATCGATTGCTTCAATATCGATGTGTATGTTATGAAATAATGCGTTTGATTTTAGCCGTTTAGATCTGTGTTACTTCTCAAAATGGCGTAGGTACATTTGTCTGCCTTTGAAGGCAATAGACTTCACTTCATGTTGACGTCACATAGAGCATAGACAAATTATTTTAATTTATAAGTATTTCATCATAATCAATAATTTCAAACTCTTTAGTCAACTGATATTGGGATGTAGTCTGAGAAAAATTAAAATTCACCTGTTTGTACGAGAGCCAATACATTCAGAGTCACTATTCATAATAAAATAAAATAATGCATTGAATAACGCCATTGAAAGATACATGTATCTTTCGTGTTATTTTATTCGCTACTGAGGACTCACCTTCTCGTTGATGATGCAGTCGAGATCCTCCTGGCTGGGAGAACCCAGCACACCCAGGATGTGGTTTAGCTGGTCGAGGTAGTGCTTGCCCGGGAAGATGGGCCGGTTGGAGAGCATCTCGGCTAAGATGCAGCCCACTGACCAGATGTCTATGGACTTGGTGTAGCCCTGGGGAAGACATAAGAGATTTAAACTGTTGTCAGGTTAAAAATGGGGTTATCTTACTCACGCTAAACAAAAAAAACGTAAAACATGAAACTGTATAGTACGGTCAAACTCGTCAAAATCGTACATTAAACTCGCAAAACATGTAGTAAAGCTGCATTTTTGGTATGTTATTTAGACACCATAGGGCAGTATAAAACCACATTTTGCAAGCAAAAAAAAGTTGTGCTAGCTGCGTTATACGTGAAAAACTGTGAAATTTACTGTCTATTTTTAGTTTCTGATTTTTATAAAAAAAGCCTTACGTTTTTTGACGACATGTATCAGGTAACGTTTAAAGATGAATGAATTTGTAACAAGATGAGATAACATGCATTACCGTAGGTCTTATAGTTTCAGAGATTCGAGACTTCAAATAGTACCTAGTTATACTGCCCTATGGTGTCTAAACAACATACCAACAATGCAGCGATACTACTTGATTTGCGAGTTTAGGGTAAAATTATGTACGATTTGACCGTACTATGTAATAATATTTACGTTTGTGAAGCAGAATTCTCTCGTTGCATTTTTTGTGGCTGTTGCGTTCATTCAGCGCTGTATGGTCGAACCAATTAAAATAACTGCAATACCAGCCAAAAAAAAATTTCATATCCAATTTTTGATCCAACAACGATACACTGGATCTACATTTTTTATCAAGAAATAAATTTATACCTATTGGATAATTAAGGCTCTGTGACATAGGTTACATGTTGTTTCTAACGTCCGTTCAATCCATTAGTCCTATTGTCTGTTGTAAAATACTTGGTTACACGAAATAAATAATTTGAATTTGAAAAAATTCCAGGCGAATTTAAACTCTGTCTTTACCTGATGGAAATTAACTGACCGTCTAAACGCTATCATTGTATAATAAATGTCAAATGAAGTAGGATTGTTTAGATGCCCCAGACCCAATATTTCACATTAAACGCATTTATGTGATACTCTACTATTTAGGCTGAACAAGTCACATCTTTCCCAATTTGCACACACGTATTTTTGTAAGGGTAAATCTTGGGATAGTGTAGGTAGCTGTGACGTAGGTCCTGACGAATAGTCTGTGATCAAATCAACGCCACATCAGCTCGAGACGGCTATAAGTGTCGACGCCGAATTCAATTTCACAAGATATTCAAGGGGAGAAGCCACACATTTCACTAACAGAATCGTGATGGATAAAATAACGATGTCTCTGATATCGACGTTTGATGCAAACGGGAGGATGAAAAATGGCCAAGAACGAGTTGGGCTAGAACACAGAGATCTGTATTTTTAAAGGATTTGCGCCACGAAGGAATACTGTAGGATTTTTGAGGTACTTGCGATACCATATATATATATATCACCAGCATATTTTTGTTCCTTCTGCCAAATTAGTAATAAAACAACATATTTGATAATAACGTGTCAGATGACTACTGATCCGAGTATCATACCATTTATCATTTCTACATTTTGTTTTAAACTGAGTCCATAACTCCGATTGTTACATACTACACAGACAAATATAAAAACAGATCACAGTACAAGGAATAAAGTTAATACAACAATGCTCTGTGAATCATAAGAGATCTACATAAATACTTGAATGAAAACACAGATAATATGCTCTGAAAGTTTGTCGTCACTCCCGCCGGGACGGTTTCATTGTGTAGACGGAATGCGGCATATATTATGTACGTTGTCGGGAAGCGTCCCGACGGATGTCGGGTGAGGCCACGGAAATATTCGACTGAAACTCGGAAGTACGAATAGCTGGACCTTTTATGCGTTTTAGTGACGTAACAGCTTATAGGCACCGCCAATAAAAATAGGCTGGGTACAATTCTTGTAATATATCTGTTTTATAATGTAGTATAAAAAAAGTTAAAAGATTATCCAAGTGATAAGACAACCGTCAAAATAACCAGAGTTATTTTTTTAATTATGCTATACTTGTTTTTGGCTAATAAGTTCACGCGTAGGAAAATGATTAAACCTTCATAATTGTGATGTACAAAAATATTTCTATGAAATATATTCCAACAATTAATGTTTCAATGATTTAGAAAAATGATGTGGAAAGAGGTGATTAAATAACACATAGGAGTATTTATTAACCATTTTAAAAACCAGATTTGTTTACATTGTATGCAATTTCTTTTGACTTCAGCTATAACAGTCATTATAATACTCCTATATATACTTATTTGTGTACCAAGTGCGTAATAAATAAAATAAACAATTTCAATTCATATCAATTACTCGCACGGCATGTCTAACACGCAAGTTGACTTGAAATACCATAGCCATATTTAATACGAAGATACAGATATTTATTTGTACTGAAACGTATCGCGATCTCAGGCACTAAAGCCATACTAACGGCAGAAAGTTTAGAGAGATAACGTCTAACTTTAGCTAACTCAATTTGCCATTCAGATTCAATATTAATTTGTAGACTAGCGAACCATCCGAGTCAGTACCATGGTTAGAGTAGAGTATATTTGATTAATCCCAGCCATGTGATAAAGATCTTCGATTCGATGGCAATGTTGCACGAACTAATCTTAAATTCAAGTCCAGACTTGGCTTCGGACTTTCAGTAATTAATTAAATTGGTATGATTAAAGGGATAACCCTTGAAATTCGATTTATACTAGTAAAAGGTAAATAAATATAGGAGTGAAATACGATAACCTATTTACAAATCTTTAATTAATTAAATCGTGGAATGCTCGGTGTCTCCTCGTTTGATTCAGAATTCTTAAAGGGCAGTAAAAAGGGCCCTTTCTAGCTGCCGTTTGAATAACGTCTTCAGATCTCCCAACGACTTCTTAGTGTCTGCGGGCGTACGGTTTTTATGACTCGTAACTTGAATGGTCGCACTGAATTGTAAGCCTGGCTTTGCCGTTTCTATCTACTGGTGGAATTATGGATACTTGACATAAAGTCAACTATTTGAGGTAAAATGTTGCTATATCTCTGGCCTGATCATATGCACTGGTCTCACCGCGAGCTACTAAGCTTTACGTAGACCGTAGCACATTAAGCCAATACGCTGTTTCAGTAGAAATTCTAATACGCAAGTGAGAATTCCGTGTCCAAAAAATAACTGGGTATCGCAAACTTACTAAACCGAAAATCAACGAAGACCGCGACAACCGATAGTCGAAATGTTGTCTTTACGACATACTTCGTACGTCCGATCTCGTCTAGATACAACGCGCTACAAAATTGGGTACAGGGATTGATGAAAATAGTACTCATATATAGAAATGAGTTAACTACAATCTACGACCGATTAAAGTCGAAATGTTGCTTTTAGTACAGATGGTGCTTTTTTTAGGCGCTAGTGGCTCAGTTTACGTCAGGTCGAAAACTTCTGAGGGCCATCTGTACTAAAAAACGTCGTAGGTACCTACGAGACACGTAACTCGTGTCGATTTAAAACACTCCCTTCGGTCGTATTTTAAAACATCGCCACACGTTTCAAATTTCATGTCTCGTAATGTACTATTTTACGAGACACTTCGTAGGTCCGATCTCGTCTAGATACAACTCGCAAAATTGGGTACAGGGAATGATGACAATAGTAGGGAGTTACCTTGGAGTTGAGCATGATCTCCGGAGCGCGGTACCAGCGCGTGGCGACGTACTCCGTGAGGAAGCCAGTGTGGTCATGATCAGGGTCCGCCACTCGCGCCAGCCCGAAATCGCAAATCTGCACAAATTAATAATACCAATTAATGAATACACTTGGTAATAATCCATTTAGTTACATAGTATACATTTTTAAGCATTTATATCTAGTTTTAGTTATACATTGTTAAAGTATTTAAAAAAACGTTACAAAAACAGGTGGTGGTGGAGACAGCGGGCTGTTGGGGTGGAGATGCGAAGCAGTTTGTGCAGGACATTGGTCGCCGGCTCAGACTAAAGGGAGAGGATCCCCGCTCTGAGTCGTTTCTGGTGCAAAGGTTATCCATGGCTATTCAGCGTGGAAATGCTGCCAGTGTTATGGGTACTACTTTTGCACCGGAAACGGCAAGGGACGGGGTTGTAATGTGATAAGCTGTGTGTGTGCATTGAATGTTAATAAAAAAAAATGTATTACAGTAAAAATAATGTATTTAGATTACATTAGTACATAAGTCTTGGTGTCCAGAGGAGGGCGTAACCGACTGCAAATTAGTAACATTGACACTGCTCCCTGTTTAGTCCAATGCCACTAAACCAGTTGGTTAATTCGACCTGCAATCTTCGTAAATGGCAGGGCAGGGAAGCGTAATCATTATGATTGCCAGATATTCTTAAAATGCTTCCTTCAATTTGATGTGAGTTAACAAATATCCACTGAACCCTTTATAGGGCACCGGTCTCAAAAACGACCACCCTATAGCACCATCTTTTTGTATTTTTTCTTGTTCAGTATTTTTCGTACTGTATAATAGCGTTGAGGCTTTTGAACCCACGATTTGTTTGAGTCTTGCCCGTTAAAGGGTTAAGTATACGAGTACCTATGTGCATGTTTTTAGGTATGCGAATGATTCAGTCTCATTTTACATAAATACATATATAACGGTACCATAAGACGTGTGAAAAAATGTCATCCACACTAAGGTTCTAAAGAATCTAAAGCAAAGGCTAATACCACAAGTTGCCATTTTCTTAATTAAGTGGCTGTGCTTGCGCTCTTTTTAATTTATAAAATGATTGGGTAAGTAAATTCTTATACACGTACTTTCTTATACGTTACTTCGGTTAATAATAACTTAAAAAACAGGCGGAAAAAGGATTTTAAGCTCATTTTGTAATGTCATACCATACCTAATATTAAAATCCAGTTTATAAAAGCGTCGTAAAGCGACAAGCCAAATTAGTCATGCCTCAAAATAATCACATTAAGGAGAAAGAAGCACTCGCAGAATCCATTTAACCTCAGAGATTAGACGTCGCTTGACAAAACAATTCACTTTAAGCGACATTTTCAGATGTACTTGAAGGATGTTCACCTCATCTGAATAAACTTTTAATATCAACAATTTTGCAATTTTGCCTTTCTTGTGTGATGTGATGTACTGAGATTGTGTGGCTTCGCTGAAAACTGATTTCCTCTTATCGAAGCGTAGGTACGGAAAATCCGGGAATATTAGAGGAAGGAAAATTAAAGTAGGTATGACGTAAAATTTTTGGAGAAGAACAGTTTTCATCACCGAAATAATGATTTCGGTATGAAAACGTAACATACCTGATACCAGTGCATAAGGAATGCACTGGTATCAGCTATAACCGCCGGATGAGTATCGCCGTGTCTCTTTTTTTTACACGGGAGTGCGTATCTTTTGTTCGTGTTTATAGCCCATAGTTCATAGCTTAGTAGCTCGCGGTGCGATAAAAGTAGAAGCTCACATGAAGACTCCTTAGCCTCTAAAATTGTCAATTCCTCGGAAACGGAGCTGCGACTACGATTAGTTATACAACAATATGTATAGAGATAGATAATCCCAATCAATAGTCAACAGATAAAAACCCAACGCCGGAGGCTTTTTATAACCTTACTGTATTAATATCGAGTGTACACTCCGCATTTTTACACATTTTCCAGGAAATACACATCCATTTTCAACCATAATAATATTCCTGTTAACATAGGCGGAACTTATTTTCGTGGAGCGTAGACGAAATATAGCTATGGTAAAAATGTGCAAACATGATCCGGTTTTGGGTAAGCCTTTGAAACAACGTATGGGATATTCGAAATTCCATTTAGTTGGAAATATTTTCGACAGTAGCGCATTACTCTGTTGCCATTTTTGAGCTCGTCCAGAAATCAAGTGAAGATTCATAGGGATTAGAAAAACGAACGATAACGATTGTCCGAGAATACATTAGATTACATAGTGAGAAAGCTGAAATCATTATTCAACAATGATTCATTGTTCATATATACAAACTTTAAGGCACTATTAATGGCGACATCATTCAAATCACTAAGGGGATGGTTGTAGCTTACGGATTTAACAGAGCCCAAGACATCGAAACTTACGATTCCTGAGCACAGGGTTCCTAGACTTAACAGTTTGATCTCGTAATAAGTTTGAAGTTCAGTGAGCGCTGCTCATTTCACTTCAGATGGACTCCAGATTAGATTAGCTCTAGTGATCTTAAGCCTACGCTTTGAGGTCAGCTCGAAGTATAGTCCAGTTGAAAACGGTTATTTCCTTTAAATCCTTAGAAAACTTCATAAGAACGTACCGCCTTATTCATTCTTATCGGCTTGCTATGTTAGGAGACGTTTATGAAACTGGTTAGGCGATAACTTTTTTTTTACTGTTTAAGACTAACTGAATTCTAATATTCTAACAATTATTTGAGTTCATTCTGAAAATTGAATGATTGAATGAATTGATATTATAATTTTTAAAATTCCTACTGACTAATTTCATCGGTCTATTTGTTACTCTTATACGCGTATTTATTTCATTTTATGTGGAGACAGTTTTAGTCCCGGGAAAGAGTAGGGACATAAGCGTATCCCAGGATATCGTATACTAAATTGTCGACAGATAAAGTCACGGGCCATAAACAAGAACTACAGAAATGAGCAGTTTTCAAAAAGTGTATACACTATTAGTCTGTGTGAGTACTGTGAGTTACCGTCTTCCTATATATATTCTGTTACCAACTTTTTTAATGGTACAATATTCAATTATTGATTCATTACTCGCAATTGTTTGTAGATTGTTGATTTTTTTAATTACGCGTAATAATAGACAGAAATTTTGAAAAGCATATAAAACAATTGTATTAAAACAAACACAAACTTTTTGTTTTTTGACTTTTTTACTCACGCATAATCTGATATCTCTCGGATCGGACACTCAATGGGCTCTCAGCTATAAATATAATTAAATGTAGTTTTTGGTAATAAATTACCTTTAGGTCGCAGGTGGTGTTAAGTAGCAGGTTCGAGGGCTTCAGGTCCCTGTGTAGGACATTCGCCGAGTGGATGTACTTCAACCCTCGTAGAATTTGGTATAGAAAATAACAGATGTGGTCGTTACTTAATTTCTGGAACAATCCAATAAAGGTCATGTTAGACGGAGTAAATGGTAATATTTTTTGGGTAGAGTAAATGGGAATGTTTTTTGGGTAATGTTACCTCATTTTATGTCGGACATGGACATTAATTAACTTCACGAGATGTAAAAGGAAAATAGAAAAGTCTGCTGTAGTACATTGTACGATATTATCAATCGATGTAAATACAACTAGTACGTAGACATGTAGCATATGGTATTGACTGTACCTAGGCAAATAAAAAGGACAGGGCAAATTGAAACATAATTAAGGGCATTTTTACTTTTAGGGACACCTAACTGTAAGATAATAAAAGCTTAATTAAGTATGATATCTTTAGAAATTTCAACTTGAATGGCGTTTTGAAATTTTAATATAAGTTATACTTAATAAAATTAACAACACAACCAAGTTTTTATTGAAATACAATGCTTGATGTAATTACAAACCTGACTGTAGATAACTAAGCTTTTTAAATTTGGCGTTTATTGAGAGTTCCTAAAAGTGAAAAAGCCCTTATGATTCTAGGTTATCATTAAATGTATTTTGTAAATTCACCTGTGTTTTTAACAATTTATATAGGTCCGTTTCCATTAAGCACTGCACGATGTAGACATCCTTCATTTGATCGATTGAATCCGCTCTTAAAATATCTCGAATGTCGATTATCTGTAAAGAAAAGAAATATTAAACAATTGTCTAACTGTTGATAAAAATAATAATACCTAAAGTAAACATAGTGATTAGTTAGAGGTCTAAAGCTGAATAATACACTTGCAAGTTATTGCTATGGGATGCAACCATAGGTAAGAGTGAGTAGGAAATAACTGCATCTCTTTCTTGCATATATCTTTGTTTCAAAACTTGCAGTAATTACTTGCAGGTGTAAATCTAGCTTACGTTGTGTGAAATAACTCCCTGACTATACTACGAGTTTTCGTAGCGCTACGTCGTAGCCCGTAGCACATTGGATTACGATAACGAGAAAGAAAAGAAATTATATATTATTGATGTAATGTCAGTGCACAATATCAAATATTTATGTACTCGTAGTGTTATGCTTATATATTATCTTTTATGGTCATTACTTATTAGCTACTTAGATAAAATATAAAACTTGTGCATTCATGTTTCAGTATCTAACTTATTATAAATCTAAATAACAAATAAAGTTACAGGCCAAGAAGTACGGTAGGTTGTTTTAAAATGATTACTTGTACCTACAGTTATGTTGACACCGTGCACTTACTGAATAAAACAAACGATACATCAAACGATGATATATGTAAGTGATGTTATTCATCAAAATGTCGTCGAGAAAATGTGAATGTGACGTTAGACGTTTTGTTTTATCTATAAGTGAACATGTACGGTGTTAACGCCTAGCATGTGTTTGTGACACTCACACACGCATACGACAAATCTGCCGTATCGACACGAGCGGACCTGCTTACCGACCGCGCCGCGTCACTCGTCCTCGACTCGTCTACCAAGACGCCATACATAACCTCACTTTATTTTTTACATTTTGTTTTACAAGGTTATTAAACCAATTTTTAATTGAAACGTGGATTACTACTTTTTCACCCATCGAGTCACTCCCAGCAAGAAGTACCAGCGTTTACATTTTGGCCCTATCGACCAGGATTTTGTACCAGAACATCTACAATTTTGAAGAACGAAGGAAATACTTCGCTGACGTGGCTGATTTATAACTACGTGGAAGATTTAACCTTTAAAAATCGGATTACATTACATAGAGGACGAGTCATCCGATTTTACACACTTCAACGACTTCTACGCGGCAAGTTACCTACCTGCTAGAAGATATTTTAATACGAAGACGCTTGGAAGAAGCCCGAGTCGGAGACAAAGAGAACAACGGTGTCTGCATTGAAACATACCTAAGTTAAGTTCTGAGTGAGATTTAGCAAACCGTGAGTTCGTTCCAATTTGTCCCATTGTCTCGTCATTTTAAAATTACATTCTTAACTTAACCCTTATTTTGCGGTTTAAGTACATTTAAAGTTCATATCCATCAGTTAATCTTCGCTTACTGTAGTAACGCACGAATCCTTTATTTTGTGCTGTTACAAAGTTATTGCAAGTCATTCGCAAACCCTTAATTTGCAAGTCATCATTAGTTAACGATTTCATAGGTATACCGTTAACCGTTATTTCTTAATAACGCTCACAGATCCTTTATTTTGTGTTGTCGTTATAGACGTATTGCACGTTAACTGCAAATCCTTTAGTTTGCAAAATATTCATTTATTTGAAAGGTTAACTTGGTTCATACCGTTAACCGTTATTTCTTAATAACGCTCACAGATCCTTTATTTTGTGTTGTCGTTATAGACGTATTGCACGTTAACTGCAAATCCTTTAGTTTGCAAAAATATTCATTCAAGTTACTTATTTGAAACGTTAACTTGGTTCATACCGTTAACCGTTATTTCTTAATAACGCTCACGGATCCATTATTTCGTGTTGCCGTTATAAACGTATTGCACGTTACTCGCAAATCCTTTAGTTTGCAAAATATTTCAAGTAAAACACGTTAACGAGATTTTATAATCGTAGAAAGCGGTAATCAAATCCTTCTACATAAACAGGTTAACTTTGTGATCTAATACTTAAAAATTGTAGTCACTTTGTGTTCAGTAACTCATTGCTGGCAATTTCTTACATTTAAACAAAGGTGGAATTATACCTATTCTTCAACTTTAATCATAATTAACTACGATAAATTTAATTTCAGAGTGTTCTAGTTATTTCGAACTACTTCTTTGGGAGTGTGAACTGTGTAGGGATAGGTATCTGATTGTTGTTATTTGCGTGTTCTAGTACATTTGATCGCCGACGCAGCCCGGCTGGCGCCGCGCTGTCCGGTACCTACACTACCTACACCGCGCTCGCTGCTCAGCTGTTGCCGCGCGCTTATACCTACCGCTTGTGTGGATTATTGCACCCGTTTTGCGCGCACCTTCACTTCAATGCTTTTGTGCTGATTTAAGTAATCGTTTCAAACCTTTTATTTTGATCTCATTGATTTACAACTATAATTTGTGTCGTTTTTTCTAGCAACTCATTGCATCGCACTGGTTCGTAAATAACATAATATATCTTACCTACATATCTTATCAGATTTACATTAACCAAGCTTTAAGTAACTGCCTATTTGTACCAAATATTCACAATGGTCGATACTAAACCCTTAATTAAAAGGCGTGCCTCATTTAAAGCCAAGCTTACGCTGTTTGAAAATCATTTAACAACTATAGAAAGTTGTGAACGCTTAAGCGGACTTCAACTTTCAGAATTAAGTGATCGTTTATCAAAAATCGAAGAAACCTATCCAGAATTTGACTCCGTTCAGAGTGATATAGAGAGCGAAATGGAAATTCCAGATGAGCAACACAAGGAACGCGAGATTTTCGAGAACAAGTACTTCGGGCTCGTCGCGCGCGCACGCGTGCTGCTGGCCGCCGCGCCGCCGCCGGCGTCGGCGCCGGGCGCCGCTGCCCGCAGCGACCGCTCGGAGACAGGTTCTTGTGTGACTGCAATTGGAGGTGGGACTAAACTTAAGCTTCCTACTATAGACATGCCTGCCTTCTCGGGTCAGTCTCATGACTGGTTAGAGTTTCGTGACACATTCGACAGCCTCATACATTCAAATGATTCTATTCCGAACATTAATAAATTTCATTATTTGCGCGCCGCGTTAAAGGGTAGCGCTGCGTTAATAATTCAATCTATAAATTTTTCAAGCGACAACTACGTTATGGCTTGGGAACTACTTTGCGATCGTTACAATAATAAAAGGTCATTAATTAACAATCACATTCAGGCAATTTTCAATTTAGATCAATTAACTAAAGAATCATCTAGGTCATTGAGAAATCTTATCGACACAGTCAATAAAAACTTAAGAACACTCAAAACACTCGGTCTCTCTACTGAGCACTGGGACATACTTATAATTCACATAGTTTCAAACAAACTTGATACAACTACACACCACAAATGGGAATCTTGTAGGAATAAATCAAAAGAGCTTCCCACACTTAAAATGTTTAACGATTTTCTTAAGGATCGTGCTGACTTTCTCGAGTCGACTGAAATGTCTAATAAAAAACGCAAATTTAGCGACACTATACAAAACCGGCAGAAAACGTTTTCAGCCACCACATCCTCCCCCACTGCTCCTCGCAAATATTCCTGTCCATTTTGTAAATATGAACACGCATTGTATTTGTGTCAAAAATTTAAATCATTAACTTTACAAGATCGCGTTGACAAAGCAAAGGCACTCAAAGTTTGTTTAAATTGTTTACGCGTGGGTCACAGTGAGAGGACGTGCAGGCTAAACTCGTGTCGCACGTGTGGACTTCAACGTAATAGTTTGTTGCATGAACATGTAACTTCCGCGAATTCGCCTTCGTCCAGTGACGTCGTGTTACATTATTCGTCGCGATCTGAAACTGTTGTTGACGAACAACCTCCTAGTCAGTCTCAAGAGACGTCAATGTCAGCTATAAATAAAAATTGTATGCTACTTTCAACGGTGTTGATTAACGTAGCGGACCACAGTGGTAAAAAACATACTATACGTGCTTTACTCGATAATGGTTCAACGGCGAGTTATATTACTGAGAGTTTACACACTAAACTTAACCTACCTACTTATTCAGTTCCGACAATCGTAGATGGTTTAGAATATCAATCATCCCGTTTATCGAAACGTTGTGATGTACTGATATCATCGCTTCTCACTGATTATAACGAGGAAATCTCCTCCTATGTAGTATCGCGTATAACTCATCCATTGCCAGTGTCTCGTGTTGATCGAGCCACTTTAAATATACCATCACATATAAAACTGGCGGACCCAACCTTTGATGTCCCTGCTCCGGTTGAAATGCTTCTTGGATTAGATGTATTTTGGACAATACTCGGTACTCAAAAAATACCATTAGGTAAACATAAACCTACTTTAAGGGAAACCAAACTAGGTTTCTTAGTCACAGTTGAATCACAAACTAAACTTTCATCAAAACATAATACAGTCCATTGCAATCACAGCATCAATCTTCACTTACAACATTATGACAATCAATTAAATAATCAAATATCTAAATTCTTTGAATTAGAATCAGTTTCAACTCGAAAACAAATCTCCAAAGAAGAACAGGAATGTGAACAGAGTTTCATTGATAATACCACTCGGCTTCCTGACGGTCGCTTTGAAGTGACGATTCCATTAAAAGATTCACCCGAAAGGCTTGGCGATTCGTATGAGCAGGCTCTGTCCAGATTCATTTCTTTGGAACGTAGATTTAAACGTGATCCACAGTTTAAAGAACAATATTGTAAGTTCATCAACGAGTATCTTAATTTAAATCACATGTCATTAAATGAGCATCCCGAGAATGACACTCATTCTTACGTTTTTGCGCATCATGGCGTATTACGCGAATCCAGTTTGTCAACAAAGCTTAGAGCAGTTTTTGACGGATCTCTAGTAACGACCTCTGGCGTATCATTTAATCAAATACAGATGGTCGGTCCGACGGTTCAAGACGACCTGATAAGTATACTCATTCGAATGCGTCAGCATAAATTCATTGTAACCGCGGACGCTGAAAAAATGTACCGAATGGTTAACGTCAACCCGTCTCAACGATCACTCCAACAGATATTATGGCGTTTTGAACCCCATGAACAGTTACGACAATATAAATTACATACAGTTACCTACGGAACAGCGTCGGCACCTTTTCTCGCGACAAGATGTTTGACGCAACTAGGTATAGAGTGCCCCGACAAAAATGTCTCCGAAGTCATTCAACATGACTTTTATGTGGACGACTTAATAACCGGGAGTGCTACAGAAAAAGATCTCATAAACATTTGTAAAGGTGTAATAAAACAATTAAAAAGTGGTCAGTTTCATCTACGTAAATTCAATTCAAATAGCTCTCACATTGTTTCTGAGGTCATCGGTCACAGTGACGGTGACGATTTACTAAATCTGTGTGACAATGAATATTCAAAAACATTAGGATTACTTTGGTCTTCTAAAGAAGACACCCTATTATTTTCAGTAAATATTGACGAAAACAATCATGTCACCAAGCGTACTATACTTTCAATGATGTCTCAAATTTTCGACCCATTAGGATTAATTAACCCATGTGTGCTGTTAGCAAAAACAATTCTTCAAAAATTGTGGGCTTCACAGGTTCCGTGGGACGTTCCTGTGCCATCAGAGATCGCAACCATGTGGTCGAAGTTCATATATTCATTACGTGAGATAAATAATATTCGTATCCCTCGATATATTTTAATCGATTGCCCTTCGTCAATCGAACTTCATACCTACAGTGATGCATCAACGCAAGCCTACGCCGCCTGCGTCTATGTTAGATGTGTTAATAACAATAATGTGTCTGTGCATTTAGTAGCAGCAAAAAGTAAGGTTTCCCCTCTGAAACCAGTGATGACCGTACCGAAGCTTGAATTGGCCGGTGCTCTTCTGGCTGTACGGTTGGCAAATAAAGTCAAATCTGCACTTAGGTTAAATATAACCAATTGTAACTTTTGGTCTGATTCCACAATCATTCTCGGATGGCTCCGCTCATCAAAGGCACATTTGTTGAAACCATTTGTGTTCAACAGGGTCAGTGAAATCTGTGAATCAAGCGACTCAAATAGGTGGCGCTATGTACCTACTAAATGCAACCCTGCCGACATAGGGTCTCGCGGGGCAGATGCTAAACAATTAGCAAATTGTAGCTTATGGTGGTCAGGTCCACCCTACTTACTTCAAGACGAAAACTCCTGGCCTAAACAGCCATCCCATTTACAAGATTCTGAACTGCCAGAATTCAAGGTCACGTGCAAACTAAACGCAACTTATGCTGACGATTATACATCATATTACAATGATTTTATAAAACGTTTTTCTAGTTTCAGTAAACTGCAACGTGTAATTGCATATGTTCATCGGTTCAGTCACAATTGTCGCAACCCACAAGACAAACGAACCGGTTTCATACAATGTAATGAATTAAATTCATCAATGATTTCATTATGTAAGTTTGTTCAACTCGAACTTTTTAGCGCAGAATATACCTTATTAAGAAACAAAAAGCAACTGTCACCCAAAAGTTCATTGCTAAAACTTAATCCGTTTTATAATACAAATGACGGATTGTTACGAGTGGGTGGTAGACTCAGTAACTCGTTTTATGACTTTGACACTAAACATCCTATTTTACTGGATTCAAAGCATCATCTTTCCACATTAATAGTTAGACACTATCATGTGATAAATTTGCATGCCCCTCCGCAACTACTGCTTGCGACGTTGCGTCACAGATTCTGGTTGGTTAATGGTAGAAACCTTACCAGAAAAATCGTTCATGAATGCATTAAATGTCGACGTTATGCAGGCAAAAGCATTCAACCTATAATGGGCAACCTTCCTTCCACACGCCTACATACTGACTACGTATTTGCTAACACTGCGTGCGACTACGCCGGACCAGTTATGATACTGAACCGACGAGGCAGAGGCAGCAGACTAATAAAGTCATACCTTTGTATATTTGTTTGTTTGACAGTAAAAGCAGTTCACATAGAGCTTGTCACCGACTTAAGTAGTAACACTTTCCTCGCAGCGTTGGAAAGGTTCATTGCCCGCAGAGGAAAGCCTCTAAATATTTATTCGGATAATGGTACTTGTTTCAGGGGCGCATGTAATGAGTTGTCTAAATTTTTAAAGTCAAATAGCGATTGCATCAGCTCAAAAGCATCGGACTTGCTCATAAATTTTAAATTTTCACCAGCATACAGTCCACACTTTAATGGACTAGCAGAGGGTTCCGTAAAATCGGTGAAATACCATTTAAAGAGAGTCTTAGGTTTAGCACATTTAACATATGAAGATATGTACTCAGTTCTAACTTCCATCGAAGCTACTTTGAATCTCAGACCTCTCACTCCGTTATCATCTGATCCTTCAGATCTGACCGCACTTACCCCCTCTCACTTCTTAATTGGACGAACGCTAACGGCTTTGCCTTCTCCTCAGGCTTCACATCCTTCGGCGATACCTACTCTCTCACGCTTTAAGAGAATGCAGCAATTAAAGGCTCATTTCTGGTCACGATATTATATAGAATATATTACAGAGCTCCAGAAAAGACAGAAATGGCGCAAACAAGGAGAGAAACTCCAACTAGGAGAGATGGTGCTAGTGAAGGATGACCGGCTGCCTCCCAACCGATGGCTGCTGGGGCGCGTGACGCGCCTTTATCCCGGCTCCGACGGCGTGACCCGCGTGGCTGACGTACTCACCACTTCCGGAACACTTCGACGGGCATTCAACCGGCTTTGCCCACTACCAGTCATGGACACGAACTCCGTTCCCGAGGCCGCAACATGTTAACGCCTAGCATGTGTTTGTGACACTCACACACGCATACGACAAATCTGCCGTATCGACACGAGCGGACCTGCTTACCGACCGCGCCGCGTCACTCGTCCTCGACTCGTCTACCAAGACGCCATACATAACCTCACTTTATTTTTTACATTTTGTTTTACAAGGTTATTAAACCAATTTTTAATTGAAACGTGGATTACTACTTTTTCACCCATCGAGTCACTCCCAGCAAGAAGTACCAGCGTTTACATACGGTTAGCCGCAAAAGTGCGTACACATTTTTAAATAAAGTCTTTCGTAAATTAAGTACGCAGACGCACTTTTGCAGGAAACGATGCGCAGGACATGTAACTAAATGCATGTGAGTAGGACTTTCACTTTAAAACGTCAAAACGAATGCAATTAGTGGAAGTGTAAAAAATATTTACTAAATTAACACTTTCATTGCGGACGAGTGCTACGCGCTACGCTCGTAGCTGATCCCGTGATATTTCCGCTTTGTAGCGAAAATGGACCTCCCACAGAGAACTCCCCTCGGCAGTTCCCCGCGCTCAAAATGTTAAGTATGAAGTGACGAAATTCTGCTTTATGCCCAAGACAAAAGATGACGTTTTCCGAAAATATCTATTTGCCATCGATGAAATTGGTTAAAGAATATGTATTCTGTTAAGGTGCGTTCAAACTAAAAGAGCATTCGCTGTTCTAACCTCCCACTCTACGAAATTCGATCGGTACACAAAACGTGATTCGTTGATTTCGTAGAACGGGCGCCAGAACAGCGAATGCTCTTTTGGTTTAAACGCACCTTTAGCACAAGTTCAAGAAATAGAATTGGTAATGTGTTTCTTTTAAACAATATAGTCTAACCTAAGACCCAGTCCAGTCGCCAACTTGAAAGTTTACCATTTTTGTGGAGCGAGAAATATAGTGTAATTCATTAGAAATTGTTTTCTTAATCAAAGGGCATTTTAAGAAGTCGCCAACTTGAAAGTTTACCATTTTTGTGGAGCGAGAAATATAGTGTAATTCATTAATGAAATTGTTTTCTTAATCAAAGGGCATTTTAAGAAGTTCACAACTTCACATCAAAGGGAAAGGGATGGCAGTTAAAATCAGTTGGACGCTTTATATAATTTCTTTCAAAAGTCCGGACAATGGTGAGCTAGACTTGTACAAAGGGATTTTTAGGTACTGCACAATAAGAGTATCGTTAAGATTTCACAGGATCAGAAACATTTATCAATTATACAAGTATTTTAAGATTTAGACATTGATATAAAAAAAGTTATTATTTTCCAGTGTATAAAATAATAGGTCATACTGACCAACTTTTACTATGGGGACAAAGTCGAAATCGCGAAAAAAAAATCAGCTGTTTCATACAAATTGGCGGCATTACGCCGGCCGAAATGTATGAAACAGCTGATTTTTTTTCGCGATTTCGACTTTGTCCCCATAGTAAAAGTTGGTCAGTATGACCTACACATTCACTACGTAGAATTTGAACGGTCGAAAAAAAAACACCCTGTATGTATACAGGTACGGGGTGTTTAAATTGATTTCCGTTACATATCGGCTTTTGTTATCAGTTATCACTAGAGTAATCAAAAACTATACGATCAAAATGACACATGTCGAAATAAAGATATCAATGAGGGTTTTCGATAATTTTTCTGCCACCAGGCGGCGCTTCGTACGCACCTGGTCTCGACAACTGTCAGATTCATACTATTCATAGGCACCTGGGCCTAAAATATTGAAATTCTATTTTATTTGGAAGAGAATTGATTTTGTAATGGATTACGACTATTACACGGTCATCGAACTGAAGACGGAGCTATAAAACAGGCGCGCAAAGTCACTGGTATTAAAAATAATTACTTTAACTTTGTTAATTTCATGAGAATTGACTTGGAACTATTTTATTTATTTATTTTACGTAACAATATGCCTAAAGTAATGGTTTCCAGAATAAATAAACCTATAAATATGTTGAAAATTAAATGCGCGTATTTATTTTGACAGTTCGTTAAACGGTCGGCTGAGTGCTGCCATCTCACCTCCCCATAGCGGCAGAAAAAGTATCAAAAACCCTCATTGAGACTGTCAAACTGAGCAACAGTTGTAACTGACATCGATTGTTTATATAAGTAATTTCGGAAATAAATATGTGATACCATATGGTTAATGTAGTTTTTTTTTGTTTTTTTTTTTTTTTTTTTTTTATGTTGGCACAACAAAGTGGCTCCACTCCACCTGATCGTAAGTGAAAAGTAGAGCCCAAATCGCGGCGGCAACGAACAGGAGACAATCAGTAACCTGTTAGTTGCCACCGCCTTGCTGGCCCGCTAGATGCTGATGGATGTTTTACACACATTAAATGAAATGGTAAGTAAAGACTGACGGGAAAAGTCAAAATAAGTTACATTGGGGTGTACTAAAGGTTGGAATACACTTGTTCGGTCATTAAACTTGTTTTTAATACCTCAATAACAGTAAGAGTTCAGAAACTAGTTTCTTAGAGTAATTATATTTTACTAAATATTCTTCCCTTAAATTTAACGGAAATGAAAAATAACAACAGTTGTAGTAGATTTTATATTATCTATAAAGATGTATGTGAAATGAAATTTGATTTGTTACTGCTCCAAGGCACCTAAGACCTTAAATACTTGTTATGGATTTCAATTCGACATCGCGATTCTGACCAAGAAATGGACAAACACGAACTACGTAATCGTATAGTGGTCCCTTTTGTCTTGAAAGGGAACCCTAAAAACAAATTCTTATATAAACTTCGAGTGAGTCTTGTCGTTGTGAAGTAAAATTGAACGATGAAATAAAGTTCCCTTTGAGCGATGTCTAAACTACACAACGTACCTACCTATCTTTAAGGACGATATTGCGTCTTGGTAAAATATTACTTTGATACTATTCTAGATTGCATACTTGGTGCATGCATTGTAAGCCAGGTCTCCATCAACCGCACACGCTCGCGAAGCAGCCTCAATGTTGTCACATAATCACATGCAAAAATAGTGAGAAATTGGTAGAATTGGAAGCGGAACATAGGTCCTATCACCTACGGATCGACGCCAATGGCGCCTTATCTGCGAGTATAATACCATGTACGTACATGTCCCGCATGCCCGTTGCGGCGCTTGAGTTATTATCATTAGTTTTTTTTTATGTGTATTTACGTTTATTATCTTTAATATAAACACTTATTTGTATGTATGTATGTATATATGTATATATCTTTATTATATTACCTATGTTTTAAATTGATTTAATTGATCATAATTCTTAATTTGTTCTCATATCGGCACTACCCGATTATAATTATTTGCTAATGTTTTCATTTCCTGCTACCCTAAGGTTGTCTGGAAGAGATTGCTTGTAAGCGATAAGACCGCCTGTTGTTGCCTATCGATACATGTTTTTCTGTAATTGTATTTTAATTAAGTATGTGGTGCACAATAAAGAATATTTACTTACTTACTTACTTACATGTTTTAACATCCGACACGAACAAAATGTCATGATAATTGTCACTGTCACTATCTCTGCTCTCATACTGTCAGTTGTGTCAGCGGCAACACACTGAGGCTGCCGCCGTGTGCTCTTGGTGGAGACCTGGCTGTACAATAATGCCCTAGAAATATTATTCATTGAAATTCTAAACATGTTCTTTCGCTTTACAAGATTTCCAATAAACGCTAAGCCTGTTTCTGTGGCGGTGAGAGCGATATGTGCGATGAAATGCATCCTTTGAGCCGTGTTTAACTTCACGTGGGAGCGTTTAGAGCGATATTGCGTCCCTTGGCGATAAATCGGTTTAAGCGGTATTGGATGTATTTATAAAACTCGCGCGAGCAGAGCAGCCTTGTGAGGTCGATTCGTATTTAATGGCATAAATGGGATATTATTGTTAAGTGATTATAAATTGCTACTACGTTTGTATCTGTGAAATTCGAAATTTTAAGCATATCAGTTTTATAAATTGTTTTTATTCCGGATCCCATAAAATAATATGGAATAAATTTAAATGGTATTAGTGTTTGGGTAGACAGAAATGCCAAGTGATAGTAACAAGGTGATATGGGAAAAGCTCACATATCACAACATCATAAAGGAATTTCAAAAATACTTGAGTCTATCCTATTTCATTATCATTAGACATAGACATGTGCAGTTCAAACTTTAGTAATCATTTTCATTTTCCTTCATTAATGTTTGTCGATTAAGCTGCGACTCTGAGCAACTAATGAGAAATAGTTTTCCATGAATGTAGCATATATCTCTAAATATACATCATGAGGTTGCAATTCATGTTCTTAACTTTCCTTTCGATTTTTGCTTGTTACATTGCAATAGTCTATCGCAATGGTTATTTATTATATCAATACAATTGAATCAAAACAACAACTTGTACCTAGTATTAAAAAACAAAATATTACTTTTAACAATATTTTATTATTCAGTAATACCAACAACATGTAATTATGGTACCAAAACTTTCATGAAAGTTACGTGACAAATCGGACTTTAATTATTTTGTAATGAGCCACGAGGCACCAGTTTTCAGCGTATCGTTCGAACAAGAAAAAACAATTGCTAGAAAAATATTTTTCTCGTCAGTAACAGTAAGTTCAACTAATTATAGTACAACGGAAATTAAATATAACCACTGCTTTTTTATATATGATAGTAGGTTAGCAATTTAGACATGTATTTTTTAATTAACAAACAAGTCTGAAAAATAAGCTACAAAAAATATACAACGGTTAAAAATCATATTCGCATATTTTCATTGTTACGTTTTCATAATTAAAATAAATACTTTTTCAATAATTTTCAATAACATAGCACGTCAAGGTTGGTTTTCAGATTTTTGTCAAATAACGTACTATGGTATATTTTACATTTTCAGTCATTTTATACCTGTCGGTAAAACTAATTAGCTGTTTAGGGTTATGTTAGGTAGGTAAGTACACTAGGTATAGGCCTACCGCAAACACCGGAGTTCGGAGATTTGTATCTATCTACAGGGGCATTTAGACCAAACGAGCATTCGCTCATTCTATCCCCCACTCTACGAAATCCGTTCGTTACACAAAAGGTGATTCGTCGAAATTCGTTGATTTCGTAGAGTGGGGGATAGAATGAGCGAATGCTCGTTTGGTCTAAATGCACCTTAAGCCTAATGACGTCTTCGTTGGAGTACCTGAAATTTGCGAACTTCGGTGTTCGCGGTAGCAGGCCTCATTGGTACTTTTGGACGGATTTCAGTTCATTATCTTTATAGTATTAAAGGTTAAGTTGCAAATTTGCGTAATCCCTAAACAATAAATTTATTGCTGTTTTGGTCTGTATGCACTGGTGTTGGATATAATACCATACAGAAAGTTGACAAACTATGTGGCAGGCGTGTCACGAAAATGAGTCATTGAGAAACATTCATCAAAAAACGGGTTAGATACCACTGTTCGATTGGCTTCAAATCGCTACGAACAAATCGTAGGTTAATGAATAGCTACGGCGTAGCATACCGCTACGAGCGAATGTGTGTAGTATGTAATTCTAAAACTACTTCTTAAAGGTGCGGTTAAACTAAAAGAGCATTCGCTGTTCTAACCTCCCACTCTACTAAATTCGATCGGTACACAAAACGTGATTGGTTGATTTCTTAGAGCGGGCGCTACTGTGAATACTTAAAAGTATTCACTGATTGAACTAATAAAGATAAATACCGTGTTACCAATTACTATCGCCTCGGCTTTTATTGAAAGCGGACCATGAGACGCAGTATTTTAACCAATCCGTGAAGATTATTTTGCAAACAAACTAAAATTTTAAAATAGTACATTTAAGAAAAGTTTACAGCGAAGCAATGTACAATTGTACATACAAGCAATACAAAATTAATTGACAGCTAGGACAATTGACATTGACTACACGTTACATGAAAATAACATTATTTTTTCAGAAAAGATCTTCTTCTTTACGCTCTGGTGCGAGAAGTGGCAAACTTTTTGTTAGGTCGACACTTCGAAGGGTCACCTGTACCGCAAAACGTCGTACAATATACAGTTCATTACATTGCTATTGTGTTCATTTAAACATTTTTGATACGTTAATACTTGCAAACGATTGCCAGTAATGCATTTTCTTATAGAAGCCTGCATGATGGTAATATTGGTAACACGCTGTATACCACGAATACAAAATGAACTCACGTTTTCATGCTTAAACCGTGTGAGGATCTTGATTTCTCTTAATGTCCTCTGGCAGTAGGTCTGATGCTCGAAAGGCGATATTTTCTTAATGGCGACTTTCGTTTTCTTCACATTGTCGAAGGCCGACCTGTGAACAAGAGCAATAAATCATCCTCGTGCGAAGGTCCCGACGCCCCTAAAAGGGTATTATCATATGAACACGTAGATTCCACAGATACGTGAGAAAAGTAGGCCGCTGTTATATCCTATTTTCAGCAAAATCGTCGGGAACAATTTATCATAATTGTATGTATTGGGTTTTATTTACTTTAAAACTCAATTATAAATACAAAATCGCATTACATTACCTGCCATAGTGATCGATCAATGTGATCATTATCATAAAGTTATAAGTAAGTCGGACATTTCATATGTGGATATTATTATTCGGGTTCCGTAGTCAGCTAATAACCTTTACAGTTTCGCCAATTTCGCCATGTCTGTCCGCGGCTGAGCCTAGTGATAGTTAGTAGAAAACTCTTATTTAATAAGCATGTATGTATAACAATTCAATTGAAAAACGTAAAATAATAAAACAAATACCAATAGTGATATAATCCGTTAAAATAGTTTTACTTCATGAATAACTATAGCAGTGACCAAAGGATGGATTTTAACATAATAAGTATAATGACCAACGGGTTTTTGTTTTACTTTTCTGGTATACTTTTCTTTTTTCGTTAGATAATTCATCCATGCGTAGCGGGAATATCAACAGCTGAAATAACTTTGAAATTATAATAAGCAGGAGTAAAACCTTTCTTCTCTATTATTGTTTATTTTAGTATACGCCATGTATACTAAAACAGGCACCGAACATGTATGTAACTAAATCATATTTTTGGTATAATTAAACTGGAGCTGGGGTGATTTGGTATTAGGGCAATAACATTAAATAATAAATGGACGCACAGAGCCAAACAAAAAAAACCAAGAAAAGTGGCACTAAAAGTCATTTCTATCATGTTTCAGTTGAAGCTAATAACGCTCACTTACAATAAACTATAATAAAAAAAACTCTAAGAATAAAAAACTTTGTGAAGTGAGCAATAAGTGTCAAATTTGCGAACAACACCGCAAAATAGTAGAAACTTTTTATGTTTAAGGAATAATGATGCTATACCGTAAGGTGACCAAATGTCAACTGTCAGAACTGAATAGCGGAGCAAAAGGACCGCAAT
Source organism: Thaumatotibia leucotreta (assembly GCA_025490895.1). Lineage (NCBI taxonomy): Eukaryota > Metazoa > Arthropoda > Insecta > Lepidoptera > Tortricidae > Thaumatotibia > Thaumatotibia leucotreta. The sequence continues at coordinate 32,955 of JALPQI010002644.1, forward strand.
ATTTACTTCTGCAGCCCATTTTTTGGGGCCATTTTTTTTGAGCTGTTTGGGGATCCACTTATATATTCTAAATCAATGTATTAGGGCAATTGAAACCATGAAAAATAATCCTAAAATATTCATCATATCAACAAAACCGCATACTACCCTCGAATCATTATTCACCGGTACGTTACATCAGTACGCCAACAAAGAATTCCCTATACAGGATGTTTGCTAGTTTTTCATAGTTTTTGGACCCATGGGTCAAAAGTTAGAGGGGGGGGACATTTTTTTATTCTGGAGCGGTTATCTCTTAAAATATTGACATTAGAAAAAACTTTATTTTTGATATATCTACCTATTTAACGATACCCCACACTAAAGAATTGACGCAGCAAATCATCCCCACTTTACTACTAAGAGAGGTAGCCGAAAAAAAAAAAATGTTTATTCTACTTTTTATTTTACTATTTTGTCGGCGTGATTAATATGTATACCTGTACCAAATTCCAAATTTCTAGTACTAACGGCCGCTGTGAGCGCGTGACAGACGAGCAGACGGACACGGGGAAACTATAAAGGTTCCTAGTTTACTACGTACCCTAAAAAGTAAGAGATCTTTCACAATCTGACTTATATCGTCACTATGACATAGTATCCTAAACAATGTACTATTTCAATAAACTGACTTTCAGCTTCAGATCACATGTTCTAGTGTACCTTTACATGGTTATGCCTTTACATGAGAAACAACCGGGTCAGGGTTCAGTCCCTTGCCTGTTAGGGTTGCCATACGTACGTGGCGTGCCATAATACGTACGGATTTTTTACCTTTTGTCCGGACTGTGACAGAATTGGCAAATTAATGAAAACCCTATGAAATAAATTTATAAATACTTTTTGATACATTTATCTCAAAATGTACACAAGTAAAAAAAAAGAATGTGTATCAAATACAAATAATACAATAGAAAAATTCAGGTAGGTGAGGCGAAGTGTCAAGGAAATGGTAAAATGCATGAAACAGTACCCGTTCGCTGGTAAATCTCTGTCACTAGAAATGTCCAGGCTTTTAGGGTGATGTCCGGGTTTTTGTCAGGATATTTCATTTTACCATATGGCAACCCTACTTGCCTGGTGACAGGCTACCCGCAGCGAAATTTATGGACAAGGGCTTAAAAGCCTTGTGGTGCGTAAAACCTGGACGTAAATAGTTTTATGTCTGCCTAGGTAGCTTAGTTACAACGTTAACGTGTTACTAAGCTGCTTGAAAGCATATTAGTTACTGTTAGGCAATAACCGAGGTTACAGGTATATAAGTCTATGTATAGAAAACCTGAGCCGTGTGGTGACGGCAGTAAGAATATAATAGTCGACTAAGGGATTGAATTAGTATCACTAACCATTCTTTGATTTGATTGATGACGGGCAGCCGCGTCATCATAGTGGACACATTACTGCGATCGCCAATCCGCATGCCCAGCGTGGTGATTATGGGCATTTACCTCCTAATGTCTATACGCATAGTTAGTAGGAGAGGCCTACGTGCAGCAGTAGACTGAGATAGGCTGATGATGTGATAGAAAACCTATCCTGCATTAACAAAACACTGCAAACCTCGTCAACTTATTGTTCCGTCTTGTATCGTGACTTATTCTTATGTCTACACATATTTATAGGTCTATAAGAGATAGTGAGCAGGTCAAAAACACGAAGCTCTGGTTTAGTGCGTAATACCTACATATGATGGGTTCCCCGAAAGTACCTAAATCTCCATCCTCTATACAAATTTTAAAGCCAAGTCGGAACGGGTTCCAACTATCACAGAGAGAAAAAATTCTGTACAGCAACATATCCGTCAATGGCGATATCTGGCTTCATGTCACCCTAATGCATATTCCCGAGTATTGCCCTATATGATGGTCCCCCTGGCATAATTTTATGTTAGTGCATGATATTACGGACGCATATGGGAAAAGTTACTGTATGCTGGACCTTCAAACATTTGCCTATGAAACGTATAGGATCTGAAGGATGAGATAATATTATTTAGTTTCTCTATCTTCGTCCGCATTTCCGACTCCGGTATGTAATTGCATTCCGAGACACTGGCGTAGACAAATATGACAGGTGATTGAGGTAGGCCTTCCTTGCGTTTCGATGACAGGGGCCATTCAAATGGGCCAGTAATTGTAATAATAAGACGGGTGTCTGAACGAACAGTTGGGCATATATCCTTGTATAATTTGTAATTGTAACCATGTTCCTACTAGTATTAAAATTTGTATGAGGTCATAGGTCTCATGACAGTCATGACTATTTTTGTTAAATCGTGAAATTTATGAAACACCCCATATAACAGCGTGAGTTTCATCTTCCTGTGAGACTATGGCTACACGAAGATCAAATAACAAAACTGGCGTTCACCAGTGCGTTCCTCAAGTCTTATAAAATATACGTTATCTCGATACGAAGTTTGCCTCCTGAGTTAACATGCGACATATTCAGCAATGTAATTCTCGACGCGTGTATCTGTTATTGACTGTTGCGAACAAACAACCTCCGAATCACATTGTAAATAAATTTCTCTCTGCCAACAATCTAACAATGTACAAGATTCATAATTGAAGAGACATATGCACACATTACTCAGAGTTCAGGCAAAGAGAATATTTGCTAAAAATTAAATTATAGTCGCTACGTTACCGTCTGATGCTGCCGCTTGGGAGTTACTTACCTAAAACAAATAAGAATACAGTTAGATTTCATGCTATTTATACGTTAAAATACATAAATCAGGATAAGGATGTTCATCGTGTATCAGTATAGGAACAGTTTTAGTACAAAAGATAAAAACCAGCTAAGAGCATGTCGGGCTACGCTCCGTGTAGGGTTTCGTATTCGTAGTTATCCAATTTTTATTATCTCCGAAAATATCCCTATTGACATTAGAAAATAACTCTATTTTAGGACTCTTATTCTTTTTAAAATAAATAACTAGTCAACCACACTACTTATAGGATTATAGAAAAATAAAAAAACATAAATTTTTATTCTTTCACTTTGTCGGCATGATATCAAATTTCTAGCACTAACCACAAAATTACAGACAGACAGACGGACATGGCGAAACTATAAGGGTCCTTAGTTTCCTACGGAACCCTAAAAAGAGGTCCAAATTAATGATTTACTGGTTAACGTTATTTTGAACCACTATCACCGGAGCCCGGGAAATCCATAGCTAAACAAATGACTGTCGCAATAAAACTAGGGTGAGAAACATTTTATTATCGTATAAATATCGTATACCTTCGATATCGGATAGGTATCCTGTTGGAACAAAGTGTGCTGTATTGTTTAATTTAAACAATTTGAAGCAATAAATAGGTACCTAAAGCACCCACGTCAATATTTTACGTTTTTACTTATCCGTAATCCTATCCTACATCCGTTTCCGTATCATACAATACGAAAGAGCTCTGGGCCCTCTGAGTGGATTATCCAGGTGATTTTATTGAACAAGTAGGTACCTATGTATTAGATCCCTTAGGTAAAGCCATTGGACGTTATATCCAGCACGATCCCCTAAGGTGATTTCAGAGGACAGATAGGTATAATAGGATAATCCAAAAACTAATTGATTTCAGGCGATCAAAAGAATATATTCGTTTAATGTAATAAATTACCGACGAGATCGTCCTGGGTAAGCGACTAAGGGTCCGATGTATTCGTACTCTCGTAAAGTTTGTACCTACATGTTAGCTGATGGCATCTCCTGGGAGTAAATAATTAAAAGCGGGGCCATCAAATGCTTGAAGTCAGCGTCGAATACTTTGTAGCTGTAAGTGGCCATACAGTTCGGTACACCATACTAAATATAGGGTGTAACTATCTATTTGGCTACTTTGGATGCTACAAGGTATTTGATGCTGATTTGACTTAAGTAAAATATTTGGTACGAATATTATTGCAGTTTAATAGCAGTAAAATTACCTACTATTCGTCTTCGTATTGGGTGTGGCTGTGCAGATAAGTAAAACAGACAGTCGTTAAAGAACCGAGCCCAGTTTATTTAGGGCATGCTATTAATTCCTAAAACGACAAGGGAAATTCTACTTTCGAGAAAGAATTCAAATAGGTATTATGCGACAATCTTACAAAAACCAACCTAATTCCGGAAACCTATTTGTTTGTGTTATGGATATTACGTGAGCGGGGAATGTTTTTCTTTGTGCATTTATGCCACTTTTCAATTATGTCGGTTTAATGTTGTGAGCGCTGTTGGGCTAATTAATAACAAACAATGTTAATTAATATCGAAAACATTGTGTACGAACAATTAATTATAATGCGCTGTTGTGTATTTGGTGCGGTCGTGCGTGTAATAAGAAAATTTTAAGAGTTTTGATCAAAATAAGAAAAATATGAATGGATACAAATAGGGTACATTGCTAGTAACTGGCCATCTTATATGAAAACGGAACTCGATGTACTTATAGTTAGAACTCATTTTGGAAGAGGGAGAGTGATTGATATTACATGACACATCGTTTTAAAATGAATTTCAACTATAAGCACATAGAGTTCACTTTTATATAAAGTGTCCAGTTACTGGAGAGCGGCCAGTAACTAGCAATTTACCCTATTGTAAAAAACAAATGAAACTCAATCAGACGTAATAACAACACTAGTCTATTAATTATTTTAGCTGCGTTTCGTAAAACCTATGCTATATATCGTCGGTCTACAATCAAAACTCAATATAAAAACTGTCTCTACTCTTAGCAGCCTCGTATGACATTATTGAATAAGAAATGAAATAGGTAAGAGTTTTATGTCAAGTAGGTACTTGTTACTTAGTGAGTTTTGCTTGTCAACCAACGGCGTGGAGCAGTTATTTCAACAACCACTATATTCTTGAAAATAATAGATACCTACCTAATATTATTTCCTTAGATCCATCATTACGTAAACGAGCGGTATATTCCTATTCAATATTTTTCACACGGAAATTATTACCCATGAACGAAACTATTCAACAATTATACAATAAAGTATTAGGTACATTTAAATAATAACACAAGTACGACAAGTCATTTATATAACAAGTCGTCTGTAGCTATATATAAAAGGGAAGAGTCAAAATGATACGACCATTACGACCAATACGACCATTTACGAACTTTTAACAAGATGTATTACGTTTTACCCGGCTGTTTAAAAAGTAACTTTTCTTTTAGTATCTGTAACGATGTTCGACGACAAAAACTTGCGACCCCAGGGGCCAAAGTTCTAAGGACCTGGGCTCCGCCGGCGAGAGATAAGACAATAGAATACTGCCTAAATGATGGTAAGCGAGATTAGATTACACGATGATACTCGAATGTTCGTTTAGGATAATTTTCCCTTATTTAATGAACGAATAGACAGAACATTTTGCTCCCACTTTTGGGTATTTAATTGGTAAAGAACTAGATCCCGTAGAATCCCGTAGACTACAAATTTTAGGCAATTATGAATATAGCTTGTTGATTATTTATGTAGATTACTCGAAGGGAATGATTTCATACGAGTATGTGTAGAATAGAATAATCAAATTGCATTAGATTCCCTAGTCAATGTCGGCGAAGTTGATCAATAAAATAAAATTATATGGAGGGTTATTCTTTATGAAAACTTACTAGTAATCATAATAAAACAAAATAGAGCCATACCTTGGGAAAAGAAGGCCTTCCTACACTTGGCCACATCTTTATTTATGGTCAGTTCTCGAGAATGCTCAATTTGATACATTTTGCGGAAAATCATTCAGAAAATAGTAATGAAATTACTTATTCATATGATGACCCAACTTTGACATCAATAAAGGGACAACAACACGCTTTTTACGAATCTAATATCTGCGCTGCAATTTATAAATAAATAACCCATGATTTAATTCCAGGCGCGTGCCGTGTTTCCCATTTCGTGACCCGTGTAATATGGTACGCCGATTCTTCAATATTCCCTTTTCTATATCTTTGACCCCATATTTTATTCCGAGACTTACGAGGTCGACCCGTCCCATTCATATCATATTGACAGCTAAATCAACTATGCAAATTGAAATAGTCTTCTACAATCTCATTCGTTAGGTTGACTTAGTACCCTATCCGCCGAATAAACTAATAATGGGAGTCTAAATAAGATAGTATTTGCTGTAGCCGAAATTCAGTCCCAGAGTTACAAAAGTAGGAAAGGCACCGTATTTATTTGTGAGTATGTCTGCAAACCGAATTGCCGGTTAACATGAATTGAGGCAATTTATTGAGAACCAATATTTTATCCGGAGTTCGAAATTCGTAGCAATAGCAAGTTAATTTAATTGGAATTAGCTATCGAGCTAGCTTTTATCAATAATGAATTTCCTCGAAGTGTCTTTAAAGTCTGATTTAAATGGTGATTAATTTACGCCGACTGAGTTTCAATCTTCCACATTTCGAGAAATAACATTATTCTCTACACCGCACCAGAAACCGGATTTTCTTTAAAATTGGAGCGAAAATCTAGCAGAAGAGCAAAAATATTGAATGCTGTTGACACTCTATTTCCTTTCCCTGCTGGTGAAGATCCGTTGGCCGTTTCAGAGCCAATGTAAAAGATAATACAATAATTGTTTTCGAACTTCTAAGGCTTCCACAATTCTATTCGGCAGGAATAAATAAAAGCGGAAAGCTAAATAAAGAAAACGTATAAATAAAGTAAATATCAAGTTAACATTTGCGCTTAGTAACATGAAAATAAAAGGATGCATATGTTCAGACAGAGCATCAGAGGTACAATTAGAAATTGTTCTTGTACATGTTACTAGCTGTTGCGCTTTGCCTGAAGAGAATTCTGTTAACTCTATCACGAGAAACTATACAATTTCCGGATATAAAAATATTAAAAACTATTCCATGTGAAGAACATAAACTATCCCTATATTGATTTAAACTTTCACGATTATCACTCATATTTTAAAGACAAACGGGTCTTAATCGCGTAAACTTACGTTTAATTATATCCTGACGTTTCAGTCTGCCTGCGACCACGGGTGTAACGTCATGCCCGAAACGTCAGGATATAATTAAACGTAAGTTTACGCGATTAAGACCCGTTTGTCTTTAAAATATGATAAACTATCCCTGTATTACCAAATTTCATGAGAACCGCTTTAGTACTTTTAGTAGTTTAGAAATGGAAGCCCAATAGACAGAGTAGGGGGGATAGGTTCACAGGTCACATTCGTAGTTTTGACGGAACAAATTTCAACGAAGGCACTTTGTGAAAACTAGTTTCAAACTAGTGAATATTTGTTTCACTAAAATCACAAAATGTATGAGGCACACGGTGCGTTTCCGGCGCGGTCCGTCTCTAGCCGGTGAAGTGGGAATCGTACAGTCGGCATCAGATATAGGTATCTGAGCAGCCAGGGTACCTACTTACAAACTTTTTAGCAGCTCTATATTGTCATGGATGGCATTAGATTACGCGTTGAGTTTTTTCTGAAACCTTAGCCGCTCCGATACATCTGATGGCGACTGTCTAAAGGGCGACGGCTCAAAGCCCTAAGCAAATATTTAAATAAGAATGAATGGTCCGTTTCACTGTGTCAAATAGGTTTTTGTTTAAACACTGTATCTGCACGAGTTGGAATCCCGGAACATGGAAACGCTGGAGGCTGTGAGGATCTATTCTGTTTCCATGAATATTAATTCGGTGCATATATTAAACATCTCTTATGTTGTATTATAGTTGGATTTATATAGCGTTCATAATACAGTAAGATATTCAATAAAATGCGATGTAACACATCTTTTTCTTTCAATCGTTTACGCACAAGTAGAGTAATCACACATTTATAGAGGAGATGCATTGATAAACCCAAAAAAAAATTATTTCACGTGCTGGGACCACGTTGTACCTAAACATATGTTTGACTTTGGAGGATATCCTAACAGGGTACTAATATCGAAATATATTTCTATCAAACGTAGCATACGTTGGGGATTCGGGTAATTGGGGTATAGTCAAAAGCGCTTAGCTTTTCTAACATTGCATGAATTCGAGAAATTCAAAAGGTGGCATTGAAATAGGGTAAAATTTTAGCCATATAAGGTGAATAATGAAGTTGTAAGTTCGGTTCCCCGCCTTGGTCGACGAGTAGGTAACTAGGTATCTACTCTAATAATACTATACTTATCATTCTTTATTCATTCTATTTCAATTTATATTGACATTTCTTTAAGCCGAGTAGTACTTTGTATACCAGTATAACTGTTTTTTCTTCGTGGCAAAACCTATTACTACTACCAATAATATGATGTTGTTACTAAACCAAGCTTGAAGAGTGTTAACATTATACACAAGCTGTTCGTTTACCTAAAATCTCGGTCACAGCCATAATTTGCATATAAAGCTGAGCCCCACATTTAATGTCGTATGAAGTGGACGCTGCGCATTAAGCGTCCGTCATGCTTGAATTTCAGCGTGTGAATTATACATGCGTGCGCGAGAGACGCGTTCTCGAGCGAATTTATATGACCTGTGACATCACCTTTTTAAACCAGTGATGGGGAATTACACAATAATGTCCTTTACGTAATGAGGTACGCTGAGGTATTTTTGGGTCTGGTCACATTCAGTTTTTTTTTGTCACACATAATTTTTTCTCCAGTTTTACTAATTAGATTCATTCCATGCAAGTGTTCGCCATACAAGTTAATATCATTCTCATAGAATGACCGCTGATAGAAACAGACGATTAGTTCCTACTTGTAGAATAAAGTCACATTGTTCAAATATTTGTTACAAGGATACATTGGTCCCCCGCGCCTAGACGACCGCATATGGAATCTCAAGGTGTGAAAGGTGGTAGTGACTAGTTCCAATTGTGCCATTGCACCTATACTACCTATATAAGTACGTAAAGACATTATCTGCATTTAGAGCACGCGCAAATACTGGTTTAATCTTAGAGTTTAGTTCGTCAGGCGGTTGCAATGACTCCACAGTCGAGTTCGTTACGCCTAATGAGAGGCGACCCAGTCTCTTTAAGCGCACACATTGTAATATAAAACCTACTTCAGTAGTACTTTCAGCAAACTAGATGCAAACATTCTGCCAACGAGCGCTCGGTCAGTAAAAAACTCACAAAAACAATGTAGCAAGCACTTTAACGTAAATTCAGCAGTTTCAGTACCGTTCCCGATGGACGATAAAGTTACAGAGATAGTAGGGTTTCCAGCGATTTTGTAGAGCCTGATAGTAACAATTTAGCTTTTGAATAGTTCACGAACGGAACCCGTGAGTCGGAGTATTCGTAGTGCCCAGATTCAATTATCTTTTTATTCGGTGTATTGTTTCCCGTTACAAGCATTGACGTGAAATTGGAGAAAAACAAGATGATACTAGTATTATAGTTTGAGAAGATAAATGGTTTTATCAGTTAACAATATTTTGTACAATATAAAAGATACAGGGGAATTTTAAACCTATAAACGATATCACAAGTAAATGTGCTTACGGTCTTTATCTTCAAAGTCAATTTTTCTGGCTAGTCTAAGTTGAATTTGTTTCAGAGCGGCTAGAGCCTAGAGGACATAACTGTGTATTTGCATATTATGATTCTTAACGCGTTAAATAGTTTAGAGAAAAGAATCACCTTTTGCAACTACATTCTTCCGCAACCTTGAATTCAGATTTTTAACAGATTGTAAAATTTTAAATATTCATCACAAAGAAATTCAGCAACCAACATTGGCTTAACGACGTGTTTATTGTACCGTTTCGCAGCAAAATAAAGGCTTATTATGACGACTTTAGAAATACAGCCGCTCAGTGAATTCGCATTAGCGTAATCCGTGCACGTCGCACGCCGTGTTATGATTGGCGGTAATTTAAGCTGTAGACATACGGCAAACATGGAGAATTATTTGGCGTTGAGAAATTAGTAAAACAACTGTGATCTGGTGATGGTGTTTCAGAAGGCCTCAAAAGGCATTTTTTTATAAATTATTCAGTTACGAAATATGCCCGATGCTCGTGTAATAAAGCCGAATGCCAAATTTCCTCGAAAGTGCTTTTTGATTTGCAAATGTTACGCATTATGAAAAGCTCAGGATAGTAAGAGGGTAGGTAAGTATATCCAGTGATTTTGTATTATAGATACTTAGCAAGCAATTTCGAAATGCGTTGTACCAACTCAGACAGCGACTAGGGGCCTATTTCTCGAAAGCTTGTAACTTGTAATACAAGCGGAAGTCCTTATCTAATTAATATTAATAGTGTCAAAAAGAGACTTCCACTTGTATTACAAGTTACAAGCTTTTGAGAAATAGGCCTAAGGTTGGTGACTACATTTTTTTTACTAGGTGCCAACGTGACATACTTATACAAAAAAATGTAAATGCTGTGTTACAGAAAACGATATAATGATGTAAGTGTATAGTAACTTTTGAGGAATGTCTATGCTCAGTATAATAGCACAACGAAATAAGTAAACGTATATGGGGTACATTAGCCTAATGTCAAGACAGGGCGCCTTATGATGGGTGGTGATTTAACATGCAAGCGAAATATAGCTGTATTATAGGCCGAAATGTGCTAATATAACGTGATATATATCTTGTTTCAAGATTAATTAATCTTGTAAAAAATGTGTTTAATTAAAAAAAAAATACCTACCATTGAAATTAAACGCATTTTTTACAAGTACAGCGTAAAATGCAGTCAATAACTTTGAAATGTAAGGATCAAGCAGACTGCGTGTTTTTATTTTACGACTTTTGGAAGATAATGTATATTAAAATAATATAACACTTTACGTGGTACACGTGGAAATTTCAGAAGGGTCACTAAAAGTTAGGGTTACGTAATTACTTACTTACTCTTTTTAGGGTTCCGTAGTAGTACTACCCACAAATTTCTGATACTTGAACAAATTTCCAAAAAAATCCCCCAGGAGTTTATTTTGCGTGCCAACGCGAATGCACGTATTTTTTGCCTACCCTGTATACATAAACGAGCTTAGCTCTATGTTCTATTTACATTAAATCAGATTTTTTTATCCCGCATAACTTAAAAAAATGTAGGTATACCAGAATGAAAGCTTTTATCGACTTAGCACGCGTCCTCTGCAGTGCGTCACTCTACATAATACTCATTAAAGTCTCTCTCACTGTCCGGCACGTAAGAGTATCCTTACCCCTTACCGCATACGAAGCCATATATGGCCGCTATAAAATTGAACTCTATTGATTGCCATTAGAGTTCAAATCTCAACAATTAATTTTTTATTCACGCGGTAAGGGGTTAAGAGATTCCTCTTTGAAAAGTATATCGAAACTGATTTGTCGTAATATTACTGGTGTTAAATGTTGTTAGTAAATGATTTTGTACAAACTCGGATACCTGCATCGTCCCACACCGAATCACAGACTAGTCCCTTTCCTGCTACAGATTCAATGGTAAAGTCTGCATTATCATAATAATAGAAAATATACAACCTTACTTTACGCACAGGTGATTTAATACTGGCACGAGACACGGAAGGACCCACAAGCACCTTGAATAAAATATTCCCTCACGTCTACCCGCGTATTTCAGATAGGCCCGGGTGCCTGGAAATAGCCTGTTTCCAAGTACTCATTTATCTCCCAGCACCATTATGTACCATTAGGAGGAAAATGAAAATCTAACTCCGCCAGTTCGTAAACACTATACAACTGAGATTGAATTTGTATGTACTCGTCGGTATGTAATGAACAACTAAGATTATTCTATACATGTTTACCAGAAACCTTTGCAGTATTATTAAATTGAAATCCACAACCACTTTTCTTTACATAATACTCATAATAGAAGCCAAAGAAAGCGCACTTTGTATAGGTAACAAAGCGTTATGGGTTATGGTATGGATCTTCTAAAAAGCATTATTATTTTATTGAATAAATCATTGCCAGATTTTTTACAGGAAACTATTTCACTGGCGAGTTAGGAGAAAGAGGCAAAAAAACTTAAAAAACTGTTTGCGTTTGAAGAAAGCAAAACTATACCAATAATCCATAATGCAACGTAGGGAAGATTATTCTTACTAATAAAATGGACTGTTTACAGGCCAGCAATTTATGCTGAATTGGAGACCATTTTGTGACACAATTTTGTTTTTTGTTCTATATTTTATATTCGTTTTTCGTTTGTATTTAATGTGTATAATATGTTGTGTCACAAATAATAGTACATTACTATAGAGGACGGGAAACGAAGGGTTACAGGCCAAGTAGATATATCTGGCCGAAGGAACTGAGGCCAGATAGGAATACGCGGCCTGTAACCCTGTTTCTGGCCGAGATTTGTATAGTGCTTTTCTCAAACTTGCCATGAAATAAAACGAACTGATTTCGCCGAACCATACTATTTGATTTGTAAATAAACCAATAGTACAGTATCGTACAACATTAAAAAAAACATTCGCGCCTAACTTTTTTTAAAATCTGTTTGAGGTATCCTTTTACCTGGTAGTATAGACATTAGTTCTTAGGTTATTTTTTTTCTGTGGCTGAATGTCAAGACCTAGTGTCACAATTTGACGTTTCAAAACAAAAGACAGTTTGCTTGCAGTCCTAGGTGTGAAATAAATACATGAAATCTCTTTACATATCATCTTAGCATATGCCACCGGATACATAGTATTTCCGGGTTTAATTTAAAGTAAGTAACATCAACATTCCGTAGCAAGTTTGAGAAAATGTTTTTTCTTTTCTTTTCTTTCTTTAAAATGATAAAAGTATATGGTCTTACTCCGAATTAATTGATATATTCTTTGGCTACCCTTTTCCATCGAGCCTTATCTCGTCGGGAGTTATTGTCGAAAATTTCCATGAGCAAGACCTATCCTAAGTTAAATACTTTATTACGACACGTGTTTGCGACAAAGTTTGCATTGCTTGCGTTGCGTCACGGTGTTCGAAACTGTGTGAATTGTCCTGGTAGTTTAAATGAGCACGCAACAGCCATTTGTTAAGCTCTTTGGTACATTTACGATTCGGAAACGTGTATGACTATTTAAATGTCTGAGTTGTATGCATAAATACAATATTAGTAGTAAACAAACAGTTCCATCACATTTCTGTTCAATAAGACTGTGAGTAGGTAGGTTGCGTTTTCTCAAATGTAGCTGTTGTAACCTAATTGGTAGTGACCCTTTCTGCAAAGCTGTTGGTTTCAGATTCGAAACCCGGTATTGGCATTTTTTCGTATGTTACGAATATTTTATGAACCTCCGTAGCCTAGTTGGTGTGACATTTTCTATAAATTCAAGTATCAGTGTCTATTATATATTATATCGTCACAGTACCCACAACACAAGTCTTAATTGAGCTTACAGTAGGACTAACTATGCCGATTTGTGTAAGATTGTACCATGATATTTATTTAACCTGGAAAACGGCCACACTACGAGCCTCTGCCCAACTGCGCCAATGATAGCCCGGTAATTAAATTACCATACGGAAACCGGTAACAATTATAATTACCTCCCTGGAGTAAAGGTTAAATCCTTATTGCTCAACAAGGGTACACAATAATAATTTATTACATGAATTCCCGGCCATAACTTATCTCGAAATTGCGACTAAAGCAAAAGCAAGGTCTACAAATATCTTATCAACACCAACAAAAGCAATAAGCGGAAGGATGCTAGAATTTAACTACGCCATTTAAACGAGCCATACTGTTTGGAATATTAATCAGGCCACATTAATTCCTCGTTTTGTTATTAGGTACTGCAAGGAAAAAGCAATTAAAAGCAACATTTAGCATGATTTATTGTATTTTTTGAAACTCTTGAAGGAATAAAGATAGAAATTTACAAGGTTTACAAAATTATGTACCTACCTACTTAAAATTGTCTAATACGTACATCGGGATGAAATAGAACCAGTTGTAATTATAAAATAGTACCTTACGACACAAGTGCGAAAAACATGAAATCCGGAACTAGTGGGGATGTTTAAAATCGACACGAGTTACGAATTTCCTTTTTGCACGTGTTTCGTACGTTTTTTAGTAGGTACAGATGGCCCTCCGAAGCTTTGAACCTGGCGTAAAATGAGCCACTTCTCGCACTAGCGCGTAAAAAAGGCACCATCTGCACTAAAATAATTATTATTATGTACGTAGTAAGTGAAAATATATTCTTCAGTTATTTTTTCAAATTTCGCTGCAGGTAGGACATTGATTCCCAAACTTCCCAATGTGGTCCCTACCGGGAGCGATGATGGCATCGAGGGGGCGGTAAAGCCTGAGGAAGAAAACGGGGGCCGCTGAAGCTACTCATGGGGCGCCGATCATTGCATAAAAAAAATGCCTGTAAACAAGGGGTCTCTTCCAGTAGACCTTTGAGAAAAAGAATAAACTATATGAAACAAGAGATGGATAAATAAACATTACATGAGTACAGTGGTGAAAATGATTTCTGAGAAATTACTGTTTTATGGCGAGGTCTCGCAGAATACGAAGACGCATTCAATACACTTGTAAACAAGGAAAGCTTTGAATTTGAATTACGTCAAGTGAATTATTTATGACTTACGGAGTTATTCATCACGACAGAAATAACTTTGGCGAACCAATTTCAATTTATTTTTTAATTATGCATTTAAAATTGTTTAATTTTATATTGTTTCGTTATGATCACACTCGATACATTTTTTGTAGACATTTAGCAACAATGTGATAGCGAAATTGGTCCAAGCATAGTTGTTGTGTTAGCTAATTTAACAAGTTACAGTGAATCAGTTGGAACCGATCATAATTAGATAAATAATTACCACTACGAGGCGTTCGCAAAAAAATCCTTAGACAAAAGAATCCTTTCGGTCCATTAATAGTGCCGAGTGATACAAACACTGAAAGCGAGATGGTAAACATGGCCCACATTCCAAGATTAGTAAATATCATTAGTACCACAAATAAACAATGAAGATAGGGCCCGGCCTTACGCAAGAGAGTAATGGAGCGGAGAGGAGGCCTTGATAATATCGTAGGATAGCTGTTATAAAAATACAGTGTTACGTAATATGGTAATGGAAAACTAAAATCTATCACTAAATTAGATACGTATAGTACCTATGCGACAAACCTACAGGATATTACAGGATTTTATTATTTAACACGAAACATTGGAAGATTAATAACAATATAATCCTCCTGATTTGTCATCGACTCGGCCTTCACTTTTAAAATCGAGGTATGCATATGCACATTGATTCTCAACGATTTCTTCAAAAGCAAGCTAGTAATGCTCGTTGTTAAATACAATTACAAGAAATACCTAATTTTACCGAACACTATTTATTCGACTAGCTACGGAGGGATGGAGAAAAATTAAGGTCCTTTCATGGCTGCAACTTGCCCCCGACGACTTAACTAAATTGATTCAACTTCGGTATAAGTACAATAAGATTTTCATAAATAACAAACCCAAAACAAATTGACGAAAAATACATAATAAGATTTGGTAATGGTTTGAAACGTGACCGATATTAGAACCCGCTTCAAGAAAAGAATGATTTATTGTTGCAAAATCTCGACGCAGAGCGGATTATTGGATTTTTCTTAGTCGCCGCAGAAGGCAATGAAGTGATCGGTCTAGAGCGCATAAAGCCTTGCTTGTAAAAGGCTGAGGATACCAATATGATCAAGGAAGTTTCCTTAATGTCATTGCAAATACAAAAGCTTGCTTTTTATAGATCCATTAGACTGTCAAATCGAATATTTCAGTTACTAACCGATATAAAGAAAAACGGGTCTTTGTAAAACAGCACCTAATAAGATATTCCCTTTCATCTTTTACCTTGTACTGTTTTTAGACAGGCAATTTCTTGTTAAGTACATATTTGTTTACTAGGTTATATGCATTGGCATTATCAGTATCCTATGTTTAGTCAGGTTATAGTGTTTCAATATCATATTATTAAACTGTCTGGAGAAGATAAATAATAATGATACAGATAAAACACGTATCAATTTTGCGAAAATAAGGCAGAGGCCGCGAAAATAACGGATCTGTGTAGGCAGGCGCCGTTTTAGAAAATTGAACTTGAGCAAATTGAGTGAAGCTCCGACACACGCCCGGGGTAATTTAATAACAGAGCGCGCGTTTGTCGTATTGGTAATTGGTAGCTAACTTAATAATTGTTGTATTACGAGAAAATTTATGGAAGTCTGTGGCGAGGTAACCGTATAATCCTATTCATACCGGCTTGTCTACATATATTAGGTAACTTTAAAATAAACTTATTGTGGCACATTATGAATTACTAAAAATACATAGAAGGTACATTAACTGTATTGTGTTGTGCATTTAATATTTTGGATAAAAACATGATTGGTGCGACAGCTTGTCGCCGCGAGATAGACTTGCCGTCTTTTATGTATTGTGCTAAACCAACTTGTGATTTCAAAATGTATCCATCCATACTATACCTAACTTAATTTGCGGATAGCGTTACCACTGTAACCAATATCAGGCTGCTACTAGTTTTTGAGGTAGCATCAGGCGATTTTTGTAGGTGTCCAGCCTGTCAGGCTTTTGCGATTCAATCGATTGATCTCCAAATCCAAATATACGATATAGCACACGTACTATCAAGAAAGCATGTAAAAAAGTACTATACGCCCTTTAGTAGGTATAAATGTTCGGCGCTTTACGAAAACACGTTCGGCTTTTTAGCCGTGGCTGACATAACAATATCCTATATGCGAAATAAGTAATAGGGTTAGAGATTATTCTTTAATAAAACTATTCTCAACATTTAGAAAATATGGTTATTATACTACAGTATATTAACATTACATAACAAAAGGTAGTTTGGTTGGAACTCATTTCACACTTCATAATCCTATAATTTTAAAAATAATACATGCTATTGTACAAACTGCTGATAATGACATCATAACGATTAATTGTAGCGGAATCTCAACTAGTCTTAAGTATGCACTTAAACCTCAAGGGAAACCTGAAGACAAATTGCCACCGCGTAAGGGCCTGCTAATGATTATTATAGAACCTCTTGGCGCGTTTAACGTCCTCATTAAGCGGGGTCGAATTACCATAAACTGACACGTGAGTCGGCCCCTAAAACCGGATCAGGTGGGCCACCCCGAGTACCTAATCATACATTTCTCACGCCTTACCTAATTCGCGAGTTTTTTTTTTTATGGCAACTCTAACCTGCACACTGTGGACACGTATTGTGAAACGTAGATGATTCGTACCGATATCCTGGTGAATACCAAGTAATAGCTGTTATCATCATCACTATGTGAATAAAAATTGGTTAGACTTGAGTTGTACTAGTGGAAGCACATGAAATTTATAACGAGCTGACATGGTCACGTGTGTAGTTGTCGATAATTATACTTTCGCTGTGGACTGCTCTTACAATTTGCGAACGGCGGTAAACACATAAATATAAGTTAGAAACGGACAACAATAGTAGGTACAACAGGATCAAGTGATACAGGATGGACGAAACGTCTACTTGAGAATAATACTAAGCTCCAGCGTTGCAGACGTTCGTCACTTGAGGCACGTAGCCAAACGGAAGTTTACTGACCACAAAATTGTTTTTTTTTTTCTTTTAACCTCTCATTTGTAATACTTACTGTCTAACTTAAATTTGCTCTAGAGCCATTGGCAAACATACAGGGTGTAAGTCTAATACGGGCGAAGCTCTTAACGGGTGTTAGTTTACGACACAATAAGTACATTCAAATAACTTTTACTTAAAATTAGAGCAACAAATTTTTCCATACAAAATAATTCGGCGCGCAATGTAGAGCAACATACGCGACTTAAACACTCGTTGACAGCTAATTTCAAAAGCAGATGACATAACTGCCATATCAACAATAACCAATGTTCGTACCTACATTGCTGCTCCGATAATCTTAAAAAAAATCTGTGGGGCCATCATTAAGAGTATTTTTAAAAAAACCTTGTAAGGGATCATCCATTAATTACGTCACACCTCAAGGGGGAGGGAGGGGGTCCACAAAATGTGACATATCGTGACAGGGGGGAGGGAGGAGTTCTGTGTTTGTGACGTCACAATCATCACATACATGAATACATGAACATAAAAGAATAGAAAATCCAAAATCCTTGAACGGAGAAAGAATAGGTACATTTTCTCTACGTTAATTTTACGAATCATTTTAAGCAATCCTAATAAAAGTTACTTAAAAAGTGATGTGGTAATTTTTACCTTCTTAAACTAAAAATCTACATGTGACGTCACACTAAGGGGGGAGGGTGTAGTTAATTGTGACGAAATGTGACAAGGGGGGAGGGAGGGGTCAAAAAATCATAAAATTGGTGTGACGTAATTAATGGATGATCCCTAATCCATGATTACACTAATGAATCCCATGCCTGGTTTAATTGATCGCCCGTATTAGATTTACACACTGTATTTCTTCTTTATTTACGTCGTGTTTTATATTTTATTTGGTTGGTATAATTAAATAACGGTTATGCTCGTTTTACGGTTTTTCTCAAAACGAGCTCCGCACGGGGACCGCGCCGCAATTCTATTATATTCACGTCATTTATAATGGGAACCTTCATTACCAGGCATGTTAATGCTTGCGGCCGAAATATGGCGAGTTTTTATTATTGTGATATAATTACACAATTTTATTAAAAGGATGTAGAGACATTCTGAAACAATTTATTACGTAGCCAAGCAATGTTACAACTTTTCCTAGCATCGAATACTTTTCAGCTATTAATTCGCAGTGATTAGATTTAGCCTCTAATCTTTTGTGTAAGATTCGGCTGATTTGGAGATGTAATGTCCGTATGTTTCCGATAAGTAATCGGCCCACAACCCACAAGACGTCCAATTACGTTACAAGGAAAAAAGACATGTCATAATTTTATATCAATATTTTCCCAGTTGCGGAGCACCGAAGTCACAAATAACGGAGTTTCAAATCCCTCGTTTCCGAGGTATATCTTTGAGTGACAGATTGGGCTCAAGTGACCTTATAAGGATTCCATTTTGTTGGGCGAAGTTCCGTAAAAAAGGAGGAAAATATTGTGTACTCGGTGATGTAACGGTGCGGCATTGTATCTGTTTACTGCGGGAGTCTAAAAGATACATGTATTTCATGCCGTTTTTGGAAGAAATACCTTATTGCTAAGTGAACAAAGATAAATGTTGTGAGACAACATGCTTACAATCGTTTTAGAAGTTGGGTTCATGAACTCTTTTAGATTTGCGGCAGTATGAGTCAGTGCGCTAGCGCGCGTCATTCCACTTCCGTAACCGACTAACCGACAAATATTTGCATTTGACGACTAAAATGACACAACTGCCAAAGAAAGTCTTGCGAACTTGATTGTTGAAACAAAGATAGATAATTTCCAAAGAAATGTAAAATTTTATTTTATTAACTAGCTCTGAACGAACACACACAATTTTATTGAAACTGCTAAAAATCAATAAGCAGTTCGTGTGAAGCTAAACCAAGCCAAAGTTTAATTACAAAAATTGTTAACGATACTTAAATGCGAGAGAAAAATTGCATACCAAATATCTTAGAAATAGAAAAAAATCGTAACGGATGTAAGATGTTTTTCCTATTATGTTACTTTATAAAAAGCTCAGCCATAATTAATAGTAAACAATCATATTTATTACAACAATTACCTACCTATATCGCAAACATGTTTATTGTACTTCGTAATGTGAAAGTGACCTCATTCTTAAATCTGCATCAACGAAGAGAGTAATATTGATGAAACATGATGAGACATTGTGAAACTAGATAATTAATCTGTGAGTCATTGAGTTAAGTATGTCTAAAGGAGAAAATTTTGAAAGAAATGTGTGACTACTTTGTAAAATTTTACTCGCCTGTTTATGTCAGACAGTTACATCATCACTATCACTACAATAAAGTCACTTTTTCTGTCCCCATGTCCCTTTGTACGCTTAAATCTTTAAAACTACGCAACGGATTTCGATGAGATTTTTTTAATAGGTAGAGTAATTCAAGAGGAAGGTTTTTATGTAGGTATAGTACCCGTTCGAAGCCGGGGCGGGTCGCTAGTTTTTATACAAAGAATAATAATCCTGTATCATTTTCTATTTTACGTGAAAAATTATAGATCAATCCCTACTTATAAAGGAAATAAGTAAACTCAAAGTAACGTTGACGACTTAATGTCAACGATATAAGTTCAAATGTGCTCACCATGCCTCAACTAAACAACTATAAACAAGTTATCTTTCGTTAAAATATAAGAATAATAATAATATTATAAGCCACTCTACTCCCAATGCAGACACTCGAACAAAAAATATAGGTATTCATACATTTTCATTTAACAACCCACATCAACAGGGTTTCAGGCACAATAAAAGGACGGAGACCTCACAATACAAAACATTGCCAGCATTTTTCAGATAGCAATTAAATGGCAGTTAGATTACGGTTCGCTTTGGGCGTCAATTTCAGCCGTGACAAAGGGAGCCACGGGGCTTACATAGGCGTAATAACGTACACATTATATAATAGAGCAGAAGCGTGACTGAATAGTGAATAGAGCGTTGGAATTGGCGCGCGTATGGAAGCACCCATTTAGGTTATCAAATGTATTACACATACAGCGTATGTTATGTATACGCATTCGCGGTATGTGGAAACCATGCGATACTCGGGGGGTCTCGCTTGCTAGAAGATTAGTACGGATAGGCGGTATGTCGGGATAAAATTTAAAGTATGGCGAAATAACAGATCGTTACGTAAAAGAATGTTACTTAATCGTAAAGTAAAATGATAAACAATATAAAAACATTAACATGAGCCCATACATCGGGATTTTCGGAGCGGGAACGTTTGACATTAGCCAAAGAGTAGGTATTTACTTAAAAACAGATCGTACCCTAGTAGGTTTCTACCGAATGAATAATTGATTGAAAAATAAATAAAGTTTAATCATACATATAGGTACATATTTTATATTGGTCATTCATTATCAACCTCTTCAGTTAAGTCTATTCATTTATAAGAAAATGCTTCATAGATATCGTCAAGATTGACATTGTATTAGACACCTATTGTCAACCGTTACCTTTGCTTGTCTAGTAGATAAACTTATATGCAATTGTATTTTTAAAAACTGTAAATAATCAGTGAACACGAATATGCCTCCGAGAAAAAAAACTCGTTACGAGTTTATGCGTTCGTGGATAGGAAATAATCCAGAGATAGAGGTTCGAGATTCTTTATTATTTTGCACCAAGTGCAATGTGAGCTTCGCTCAAACGAAATCTAGTGTAACGCGACATGTCGCATCTAATAAACATACAGGTATAAAATATGATATCAATAGTGAGCTCTTGAAATTTGTTGTGGGCTGTAATATACCATGGACGCAGGTAAACAATCCGATATTTAAAGATTTTATCGAAAATTGTGTTACCGGTAAATTTGGAAAACTGCAAAAGTTCCTTCGGAATGTCACATTGGCACTCAACACTTGATATCCAGTAAACGGTTAGACAGCACGAACAATGTATCAATATTCAATACAGTCACAAGTGCTCTTGATGAATTATGGGGTGCTAACCATAATAATCACAATAAAGTACTTTTACTTTTAACTGACGGTGTGGGCTACATGCTAAAGGCTGGAAGAAATTTAAAATGTATTTTTCCCAATCTTTTGCACGTCACATGTTTGGCTCATGGTTTAAATAGAGTGGCTGAACTAGTAAGAAAACTTTATCCAGATGTGAATGATTCAATCGCAAATGTAAAGAAGACATTTTTGAAATCTCCTGAAAGAATACAAAAGTTTAAAGAAATGCTCCCCAGAGTGCCTTTACCACCTCGACCAACAATTATTCGGTGGGGAACCTGGATAGAAGCTGCAACGTATTACAGCAAACATTACGATGAAGTGAAACGTGTTCTAAATACATTCAGTCCCACCGAAGCCCAGAGTATTAGAAAGGCAAAAAGAGCGTTTGGAAATGCAAATATAAAAAGCGACTTAAATTTCATAGCAAATCATTTGATGACTATCCCAAATGCTATTAAAAAACTACAGGATGCGAAAGTGTCCATCAGCGATAGTTTAAAAATAGTTCATGAAACCTATAAAGATGTTTCCAAATTAAACATGAGCGTAAAAGGAAAACAGATTTATGATAAACTGAAGTTGGTGTTAAAGAAGAATTTTGGCTATAGCACACTAAAAATTATAAATGAGTTGGTACAAGGCAAAGAAATAGAACTTCAATCTCAAACTTCTCGTGCATCAATTGATTCCTACAAAAAAATTAAATATGCACCTATTACAACTGTCGACGTGGAAAGATCATTTAGCTCCTTGAAATGGATATTTACAGCAAGACGCCGTAGATTAACTGTCCCAAATATAGAAAAAATATTAATAGTTTATTCTGAAAATCGTGTCAACTATTCAATCTATAGCAGGTGTAATTAATTAAAGTTATTTTAATTGTTACCTTATAAGTTATAAGACTTTTACGGAAATTAAAATAAAACTTTGTCACAGATTGTATACAACTCACAGAGAGGTAGTTATTCATTAGGCATAATAAGGTATTTTCTTAGACTAACATATCTGTTTATCTCTACTCTTTCTCAAATCATTCCCGCTCCGAAAACCCCGATGTATGAACATGACTCAGTTTGCGGTATCATAATATATCCATTTGATTTGATAGCATAGCAATATGAAATTTTAATAGGTCCCGAAAATATATAATTCTGCTCAGCTATTTCATTATTTGTTGTATCGTGCCTTTATCATCATTGGGTCAGTTTAGAAACTGCCATACTACATAGTGTAGATATAACATGATATGATATGATATCTACTCACTCAAGAGTACAATGTAGGCAGGATACCATTTTTAATTGGATTCAACATTTCGTCAAAAATACAAGACGCATTTTTTACAAGAAATGCTAAGTTGAGATTTGCTCTCCAAGTAAAGGTGCGCTTAAACCAAAAGAGCATTCGCTGTTCTAGCGCCCGTTCTAAGAAATCAACCAATCACGTTTTGTGTACCGATCGAATTTCGTAGAGTGGGAGGTTAGAACAGCGAATGATCTTTTAGTTTAACCGCACCTTAAGTCAATAATAAAAAATAGATCTCCAAAGTTAGTCCCCTGTACTTTCAACATCATTTGTGCCCGTAATACCCTAATATCAGTAATAGCACACCGCATGTAATCACCAACCATTCCAGCTAACGCTACCAATGTGATGTCGTCTGCGATAGAGCGTTAGTTTGATTAACCTTAATTAAACTAGCTCTGCCTAAAGTAAATGCAGTGATCGATGGTACGGTTGTAATTTTACGTTCATATCTACGATTCATCAATCAAAGGCAGAACACTTCTATTGTTGAACATAATGGGCCTTTATGTTCGAACTTCAATATTTCGAAATAAAATGCTTTCATTATTCATAATAATCATAATATTCGATCTCAGGCTTCTGATCCTGTCTGCCAATAGACCTCTGAAGATTTATGGCAAGTCCAGGCTATGATAAAATTGTATACCTACATGATATGAACAATATACAAACAACAACAATACAGGCAAGCATACACTTGCCATACAAATAATTTGTGTCAGTAGTGCCCGGGCATGTATCTACAATTTGCAGTCAGAACATCTGTTATACAGGGTGTTGCCTGTAACAGGAGCAAAAAATCAAATGGAAGACTCCTCTGACTGCCTCTAGTTATTCGCAAAAGGTCCCAGTGTTTTAAAGTTATCCATTAAGGAGAAACAGTATGTTAAAGTTACGACCTATGAGTGATGTATCTAGGTATCACAACATTGTACCTTATTAATGATTAAACATATTGGTAGTTCAGTGGACATGAAACTAAATGAGCTAAAAAGTTTTTTTGAAATCATGGTTTTTTAACTGGTTTAGCAAAAAAAAAAATTTTTTTTTGTGTTACACCGATTTAACTTTTTTGGTATAAGTCGACTGCAGTAAAAGTACATAAAAAAAGAAAAAAAAATTTTTTTTTTTTGCAATTTTTTTTTTTTTTTTTAAGTTTTAACTATTAAATTATGACTATTTATTGGGTTATTAGTGTACCGTTTCATTTTTTGCTCCTGTTACAGGCAACACCCTGTATAATATACAGCGGAGAAAGATTAACTGGTACTAGACGCCTTAATTATAATTTATCACGTTACATTTTAGGCATTATTTTAGTATCATGAATTTTTTTTTTACATATTCAAATATGAAATTTTATAAAGATACTATTCATCAAATTCCGTGGCCGGTAACGTTGTTGACGGCTACGGAACGCATGTTAGTAATGTTGGTATACAATTTCATTTAATTCGGCACGCTTTATCGTGACGTAAAAGTGTCAATTGAATGTTAATTCGTGACATACTCGTACTAGTATCTATCTATTACCGAACTATACTTATATGGATTAGATATGTACACACAGATTAAGAATTGTGTTTCATCAAGAAACGCCATTGCCAATCATTGCTGAAGTCAATCAGATATCAGAGATGTTGACAATACCAATCAAACGAAGGTTAACTACTGGTATTACCGCCCTGCTCGTGTCGGTTAGGTAGATAAACAGTGAACACTTTTAAATTGTCGCAAGTTGAATAAAGGTTAATACAGTAAAATATTATGCAAGGATACCCAAAAATGTTTATTATTTGAAAGTTTACGACAAAATAGACCAGCTATAACAATTTTATTCTTTGTCTAAGGCACGACGACAAAATACTCGAACTTTCCTCTTGACCTGACGCATAGAATTTTGCATGGAATAATTTGTGATAAGTTTCGTACATTTTATCCACTTTTTTTTATTAATCAGGCCGTGGGCAATGTTCAAATCAGGCAATGTTGTGGCCGATTGGGATGTTTTCAGCAATTTTGTTTTTATATTTGCCCAGTATTTTTCTATCAGCCGCAATTCTGGGCAATTTTGCGGATCTCTTTCCTTTAGTACAACATTGGCAGCATTCCTATTATACCACTCCTTAGCTCTAGATGAATAGTGACAACTTGCCAATTCTGGCCAAAATTATGTCGAGCAATTATGCTTTCGAATAAGTGGCAACAACTTCTTCTTTAGGCATTCGGATATATAAATATCAGTGTTAATTGTGCTAGTGGTTACAAAAGGCAAAATTCTCATGCCGCTCTAGCAAATTGCCTGCCACACGAGGAACTTTTTGGCAAATTTTTCGACTGGAATTACTTTTTCTGATTCAGACAAACTCTGGTGGTCGCCGGAAGAAGAGTATTGATTACCTGGTATTGATTTAAAATCAGCCTTAAGATACGTTTCGTCATCAATAATTAAGTACACCTGTATTTTGAACCAACAAGGCGTACAGTAGTCTAGAACGTCGGATTACTCGATTATATTGAGAAACAGTCCTCTTCCGGGCTTTTTGTTTTTTATAAGTAACAATTCCGCAGTTTATTTTTTATTTTTTGCACATTACTTTGGCTTGTTCCAATTTTTTTGAACACTTTTCGGGACGAAATAGCCGGCTTGTGATCAAACAGTTAACACACTTTTAATTCTAATTTTTTATTCCGTTTTCTTATCAGATAACCCTCTCGCTGCTTTCTTTTAGTAGTTTTACCTTCTTTTAGCTTTTTTTATGGTCCTTTGTACTGTTCTCCGAGTTGTATTGCACGATATTGCAAGTTCCAAAGTAGATATAAGGTATTCATAGTAAATTTTCGCAAAATAGCATCTCGAACACTTTTTTCCTTTGAAGATATCTTGAAAGATAAAAGCAAGTGACTGTTTATTTTTAAGAATAAAACATGCCAGTAAGTTCTAAATTATGAATGTAATTTAAGTTTTATCAAAAACGTCGAGAGTCTAGGAAAAAAACTGAATTATGTTAGCGACAATTTAAAAGTACTCACTCTTTAGGTTAGGTAGATAAGTAAATAGTAATTGGTACCTTACAAGTTATTATTATTATTGATTATTTCGGGTTAAGCCTTTCGCGTCATCACCTCTAAGACTACGACCAATAATGTGATTCAGTTACAAATGTTACAATCACAATACAATACTTTAGTATACAATAATCACAATATATTATACGTCCGTCTCGTATTGTGAATCCGCTCGACGCACAATACCGACTGTAGGTTCGGAAATCACAGTTCATTTTCAGAATACTAATAGGGCTTTTAGCGCGTCTTTGGGAGCAGTTGTTTTTATACTCCATTATTGACTTAAAAGCGATGATTATGCGTTAATGGAAATCTTGTAGCCAGTTGAGGAATATTAGATAGTGTCAAAATGACTAACCATGTTTTAACAAGAAATAAAATGCTTAAATATGTATTTTTATAGAATGACTGTGATGAAGACAACCAATCCTAACAAAAATAAGTTTAAAAAGCATTTTAATTGAGACTACCGGCACAATGTTAATATTGAATTTTAAGCATGTATGTTATAATAATTTATAAGCTGAAAATGTAAATTCACATGTTTTAATTATAATTCTCAATAATCATAATGTATCTAAATGAAATATTAAACAACATAGGACAATCTTCAACAAATCGACCTAGGCGAATGATAAGCTCGGATACGTCGTCGTGCGTGAGTCGTACGTGCTTCATAGGCAGTCACTACGGACCGGTCTACGAAAGTACGAAGTAATATTGTAAAAGACTCAATTCGCCAAGGAATATCTCCATGAATCGCCCGACTTTGTATTGTGAATCGTCCTGATTCAACCAACTTACACCAAGCAACAGCCAGTAACTCTTAATTAGTGTGACGAAGTCAGTTGTGTTTCTTTAGTGACTGAGCGTTAGATGATGCCCTCGTCTTGGCTACGAACCCTGTCGGTTTTCATTTCGAGAAGGCAAGTATTACTAAAACGAATCAGTTAGTGTATTTATCATTGAAATGTAAAAGTTTCAATTCCAAGAACTTATTGATCTAATCCCCTTAAAAGCAACGAAACATTAGATTATATTTAGGCAAACAAATTTGTCCGCATAATAGCTTAACTAATGACGCTTTTCGTCGGCCAGGAAAATCCCTATTACAGAAACAAAACACCGCAATTTGGAGAAAATGTTACCGGTAATACATGGATCAATTGTTCACCTGAAACATTAACGCGAAATTGGAATAGAGGGTTGATCCCTTAATCCGTTTGAAAACGTCAAGTATTTCGTGTTGTGGGACGTTTCAATCAATATTTCTTTATTACCTACTTTGAAAATATCTTACACATTTTGAACGCCTTCCCTCTCGAGTCAATGTAGCTTACACGCCAGCATTTCGGTCAACGAATAACGAATATAAACTTTATTATGTAAGCAGGACAATTGCTTTGACAGCGTCCATCATAACCCTTTTAGGTTGGCGTGTAGGCACCTTTAGGAGTTCTTCGCGTTCAAAAGGCTAAGGGCCGTATGCTATTTGAATACAAGTAACCACTAGGTAGTCATTAAATTACGCCTTTAGTTTCAAATCACCTGTAATAGTATTAGGTGCTTCGTACTACTTCTGAAACTTTAACTAATTTACAAAAAAATACCCTAGTATGTTTTGCATTCCAAAACCCTCCAGGCAACGAGAAAGCACTTATTTTTTAGCTACCTTGTATACAGAGGCTGCGCATCATACGCATGACCTAATTCCAGCAAGTACAGCTGACCTTCGGCAGCTCATCCCTGGCCTGGTGCCCTTGATAGGGGATGCTCGGCGTACCGTGCGACGCGTCGCAAGTCGCATCGCAGCCACAACATCGGGCTAGGTTTACAAGCCTTGTAAAACGAGCGAAGGAAGATACTTTTTTTCATAACCACATTGGGAATAACACGCAGCGAATATGTATTACAACAAACAGTTGCCATACAACGCACAGCGTCCTAAGCTAAGTCGCCAGATGGTTTTGCGGCTATGTGAGAGAGTGCTATTTCTCTCAATAGGTAATATAAGGAGGTTAGTAGCCAGATAGTTTTGCGGCATTTATACACGCACATCACAGATGTCATAATATACCACGCACATCGTCCTAAGCTAAGTCGCCAGATGATTTTGCGGCTATGTGAGAGAGTGCTATTTCTGTCAATAGGTAATATAAGGATGTTAATAGTAGCCATATAGTTTTGCGGCATTTATAGTCTGGATAGATATTTTTATTTGAAAATACTCCAGCCAAGTATAAAATAATAAAAAAATCCAAGAAGAATAAAATGAATACCTGTGTTTCTATAGAATATGTATGTTCGTAATTTTGCTTTTTTTTTAATATAGAATATACAATTGAATTGGATATGATTGAGATTTCGTATTTAATTAGATAACTTTACGCAGTAGTTCCACTCGGGATAGCATTTGAATCCAGGACAAGTTTTTGCAAGTACCGTAATTTTTTTATAAACTGTTTTTATATATTTATCGTTGTGATTTTTCCCAATATCTAAGACCGAATCACACTTTCCTCAATAAATTCCTGACAGATGTACGACCACATGCGTCAAAAACGCGTGCAAATATCTGTGCATCTAACACATTCCAACGTCCTTAAGTTTATCTCATATTAGATTAATTACTATAGTCAAGTGGCACTGCATTATACATGAGCCAACATCTCAATTAAGTCAGCCTGACTAAACCTTGTCAGTATATTCAATTGCGTTGTCGAGTGTGTACCGCCGTACACTGCCACAAGAGTAGAGATAATAAGATAACAATAATCATGTTAGTGATATAGATAGTATCGCTTTAATCGAAGATAATTGATCTATGTTTGTACCCAGTAGATTGAATAGTAATTAAGTACAGATAATTAGCTCTATACAATACTATAAACAGATCAAATAGATGATCACTAGGGCTCGTGGTCGTGACCGTGTTTCGTGTAACCGTAGCCGGATCCCCGTTGCCGTGTTACACGGCCACGGTTTTAAGGCCCGTTTCCTGCGTGTTACACGGCTACGTATCAATAAAGTTACGTATACACGTGTACACGGGGATACGTATCTTAATTACACGCAGATCCGTTCCGCCCGCATTGTTGAGTGACGATTCGATGCGTTCTCTTTAAGGACTAAGGAAAACGGATGTGAATGTTCCGTGATATTTGTGAATCTAATTTAGTGGTTACCTAATTGCCTTTCTAACGTAAAGTGCGATAACTTAGTTGTACTTAATTGCAGTATGATAACGTGTATACGTACTGAGATTAATATTTTACTTTTTAAGGTAAGGAGGGCAGAATTATAAAATATAGATATTTTCTGAGTTCAATATTAATAAAAACTGACATGTAATGTATTCATTACATAATTTAATAATGAGATGTGAACGGAAGTTAAAAAATACATAACACAGTGCGGAGTAAATATTTTTTCTTAGTTCTAAATATCATAATTTAAGTTTTTCTTCGTGCAATAAAGTTGATATAAATAAATACATAAATCAATATTGAGGGTACCAGACAACTATTAATCTATACTAGGAAACCCAGAACTCGGGAACAAAATAAATGCGTCATAAATATACAAATTTACAGCTTTATTTCCTACAAAATAAGGAACTTTTAAAATATAAAAGGATATTAAAAAGCAATATAATTAAAAAGTACAATATACTAACTCATTGGATATCGTGACGATGACGGAAGATTTTAGGTGCACCGCTTTCAAATGCTTTCCTATCTTTCCTGTTGTACCACCACGACACGAAAACTGATTGTTCGTACGATCATTGCACAAAGTGCATAAAGCCGTGTCACCGACCCTGGTGGCATAACTCCACACCCAACTGATCTTCATTATTAATACACTTTAAAAACGCTATCTTCTCACCAACAGTAACAATACAAAAACGTAACAAAATAATAAAAAAACAATTAATTTAAATTCGACAAAACTCTCGCTAAGTCTGTCCGGCCTGCAATCTTATTAGTGACTAAACACGTATAAAATCAAAACCCGAAATTGCCCTTTTCAAATTTACTAAAACATCCCCGCTTATCTATATCAAAACAAAGATGCGGCTATTTCATTCAACTTCACAAACAAAAGGTGTACCAGGTAAAGCCCAAGTTAACATATTTATCAGTAAAATTACCACGTGTGGTCAATTACATCGCAGACAAACTATTGTTAGCTACTTTGCGCGTGCAAATTCTTAGTATAGGTCTTATCTACAAAAGGGCCGCCCTGTCAGGTAATAAACTTAAATGAACGACTGTATTATCTTTTATGTATAGCAATTTGGCCAAATATTTTTAACGTTCTTTTTTAATTTTTCTATCTGGTGATTTAAAATCACAATATAAATTCTAATCCATAAATAACACCGTCGCTTGTTATATAGAACACAGTACCTACCACGTTATTCTATAACATAAATCGATACGAAAAATGCAAGTCTAATCAATAAAATAACGTTCGTCCCGATTCAGAGTATAATACTCAATACGTACTTTAAAAACAAGCTGTTATTCAATAATAGGCCTTATTTGTTGGCATAGTAATTGGTCCGGCCGGATCCATGCCACGAGCAGTCGTTGCCAGAACGAAGCCAAGATTCGTAGATACGTATACAAACAAAGATTCGGGTACGTATCTCGGCGTGACTGTGAAATTCGTGATCTTAGTACCGCCGGGGTTAAGAACACGGAGCTACGGTTCGGCGAATAGTACGTATATCGGGAGCCCTAATGATCACCTTAATTGGATCATCAGCCTCTCTAAGTCCACTGCTGGACGTAGGCGTTAAATAACTATGCATTATGCGATGGCAGGTAGGTAAATATGACCATAATCGCTACCCTGGCCAAGCAAGTTGGCGATCGCATAATGCAATGCACTGTGATGATATTGATGGTGCTGCTGCCCATGATCAATCTTCTATAAACGAATAATTAGTGAGTAGTAGTAGGGCGTGGTCACAAATGTATGCTTACTATCGTCGCTACGCTGCAATTGAATCTCTACATAATGTACCAATTTTAATTATGTTTGACTGTAGCATGTAGTCTATATACCCATTTTATAATTTACTTTACGTCGGTTATGCTTGGAACATGGCAACGGCGATAAATAAGCGTTCTTCATCACCATGACCGCCCGAGGTGTTGATTTTATTTTAGGATAATGGATTTTCTACGGGCATAGAAGGTTATTACTCCTTTAAGGCTCGTGTTGACGTAAATTAAATTTAAGTGAGCTGTGATATCATATTACAGGAGTGGACTAGGCGGCAATAGCAGAAGTTAATGAACTTTGTTTTCTTTGTAAGGCCTTTTAATAATGCAATGCTATTGATCGATATATTTAGCAGCCTTCGTAGCGTAGTCTATTAAGTGTTTG
This sequence comes from Thaumatotibia leucotreta, assembly GCA_025490895.1. NCBI lineage: Eukaryota > Metazoa > Arthropoda > Insecta > Lepidoptera > Tortricidae > Thaumatotibia > Thaumatotibia leucotreta. The sequence continues at coordinate 64,399 of JALPQI010002644.1, forward strand.
AATGGGGTTTGAATTCCGGCAAGGGATATACTCGTTTTATTCATCACAAACCTTGTTCCTGAGTAATAATATTTGTTTTCTATGCTTTGGAGTCACATCAGCAGCCTATATCAGTTCACTGCTCGAGATATGTCTATCCTATTATAGAAATATAGACATAAGTCATGATGACATTATGTATACGTATGTAGTGTGCATTAGGAAGCTGGGCAGGCGGGTTGGCGATCGCAGCGCAGTAGCCACTATGATGACGCTTCTATCCATCATTAATTTCAAATAAATCAATGGTCAGAGACATTTTAATACCTTAATCGACTCTGACGACGCCCAGGAAAAATACATATCTTTGATTATGTATAACACAAAGTATGCTTGAGCTTACTGTGGGACTAAGCTAGATTTTATAAGTAGGTAGAGTTACCTACTAACAGGCATGACTAAATGCTCCAGATAGTGACCACAGCTAAAATAAAGTGCAGTGGGTACTGCTACTAGCTCTTAGTTTAATGAGAAGTTACCACCCGGGAGTAAAGCGCCCGGGCTAGATCGTCCAAATGGATTGCATGTGGATTTATGTCAGCCTTTTGCAATACAAACAAAACAGAGCACTTAACCATTCGTTACCTAACGTCATTTGATAAGTAACATTTTTGATAATTCATAAAGGAATATGACAGGAATATCCCGTATTTTAATTTTTATAATCGGTTCCATTTCTAAATTTGAGCAGTTTCAAGTGAATATTAGAAAAGCTCCCAGGAAAAAAAGATACGATACGAGACACAAAATCACAAACATTTTGTACGAAATATGCCATTAATATTTTCTTAACACTTCACCCGCTGCAGGCAAACGACGTCATGTCACATTACCGCATGGAAAGTTCTAGCGCATAAAATTCGCGACTTCCCAAGCCATTAAACTCCAAGCATACGCTACGTGACAAAATAATGGGATGATACAAGTAGTAATTCTCGAGTACGGCTGGCTTGGCATGTTGGCATAATGGGAACTTACTCAGATCGCCGTCGAGGGTGTATGGGCGTGGAAAAACGTGTGTGCGTTGAGTCGAGAAGCTATTGAAAGGCGTTTCGAGGTTAGAGGACGCTTAAGATCGAGTCACTGTATCCACGGTAAGGATCTCTATGAAAGGCTTTATGAGTACGTAAGATTAAGCCAATATACTTTTACATTCTTCACAGGGGCAAACCAGCAAGAAGCTCACGGAAATTTTATGACAAAAGGCCATGCCAAACTGAATACGTGTGCAGCCCATGCACATGCGAGTGTGTGTGGCGTGCGCGTTGCAGAATATAAAATATCTTAGTAGATGGCACACCGCTTGCGGGTCACACGCACGTGTACGCCACGCAAGCGATGTGCAGTCTAATATGTCATTTCTTACGTTACAACGCGCACGTCACGCTAACGTGCACGTGCTACACCCGCATCCGGTGTGGCTTGGCCTTTAGACTATTAATACTTAGCACATTCGAAGCCTTAATTAAGTATAAGCTAGCAACAATGAAGATCACGAATACAGAGCAATATCATTTTTATCATAAAATAAAAGCATAATTCAATGAAACCATTTACTTTGTTCTTTTACTCCACTGCTTATTGAAAGAGTTGAAACGCTGAAGATAATTTCTGAGATTAAATAAATAACCACATAACAGAAGGATGAATTGAGTTACGAGAATATTTGTTGTAATATTTTGCCTAAATGTAAAGTCGGTAAGAAGTATCATGAATAATTAAACTTTGTGGTTTCAAAGCCGAAGTTTATAGCGTAACTTTTGCGTTCCGTATTCATATTGCCGTGGTGGGGATTTGCCTTACAGTGCGAACCGTGAGCGTATCATGAGCTGCTGCCGTGATTTTAATGCAGCCCTACTTTCTATTCCTCTCGCTCGTACTAATACTCGAGCATAAGCGGGATGGATAGATAGTCTGCGTTAAATTTCTGAAGTCAGCTCATGGTAGGCACATTGGAAGACGAACACCGTTTACCTTGGCAGGTACGTGCATGGCTGAAGTTTTGCCGTCTTTTGTGTTACATAATGATAATAATCTCTAGACAGTCGTGTTAAACCTTTCAGGTAGTATCGTACTGTATTTAATTTTATCATTGTAATTTGAATTCGTAACATCAAATGTTTTATACTATCATATTACTATTATCTACATTGATAATTTCTTTAAATACGCTTCATTGTGTAGTATACACTGTTTTTTTTTTAAATTAAACAAGGAAAATCTTTAATATTTTATGTTTGCAGCTTCACTTAATAGTAATAGGTACTAAGGAGGTTATTTTACTACAATAATCTGATTCAAGCCACCATTGCCGACTGCTATTCACTTGTTCCAAGTATACCTTTCAAAGATAATACTGACTGTAAATAAGTAGGTAATAAGTAAATAACGGGAAGGTAATACTAATTGTTACTAAACAATTTTCTATATTTAATGTATAATTTGTCTTAGCCTCTTCATTATCACTTTAATAAGCCATTTAAAGTATGGCCGTTTTCGAGTAGAATAAGAGAAACGTATCGTTTTGGCTCAGAAAACTATCGTTTTGTTTGATGCACGTCAGACTTCCGAGAAAACGAATTTATGGGCGCTTTCATGTCAAACTCAACGCAATAAAAATCGCATATGTTTGACGTGTGTAACAGGTCGATTGAAACGTATTCCATTTGTTACCTTCATATATGTCACTACCACCGCTTGCAGAGTTGTGAGATATACCCAGTATTGATAGATCTCTGTTTACTCAATAGTCGTAACGGAAACAGAAGTCAAGTTAGGCGGGCGGATAGTTAAAGAGAATGCGCGTCCATGGCTTTGAACTGTCAATTATGTCTGCATCGTGCGGCTGCTATTTTTGCCGGCTGTATTGAACAGAACGTGGCAGGTGAGAAAAGACCTTTCAACTCGTTTTATAAAATTTTGCCTTACGTTGTTTTGTGTGCTATTGTCTTTGTGGATTTTACGGGTTGTTAACTAATGCCCTTTATATAATGTCCGGTTTGAAATGACATACCTATGATCATCGTACTTCTCCGACACTCTTTGATATGTGATATGTGTGCAGAATTGCGTATGCATAGCATAATCCACGACCAAGTGTCACGTCGAACGAAATGACGTTATACAACAATTTAGGAAACTGCATCTCTAAACCTTGTCGTATCTTATTTGAACAACAGCCTGTGCACATACATAAATAACAAACGTAGCGTATTTTGTATGAGACATTTGTCAATTTGTATTTGATATATGCATACATTTGCAGCAAAACTACAAACATGAAGTGCTAGCGCAGCCCAAAATTTGGGACGACGAAACTCAAAGCCAAAAAATGTTTGCCTGAGATCGTATTCATATAAAAATAGACGTCTAACGAAAGCTCAAAAATGCCCCCAAAAACGATTGAACAATTATTTCTAACTAGAGGGTCAAGTTTATATAGGTTAATATTGAAATTCATAAGAGTGATGAATAGAAGGGGAGGTGAGACAAAATTAGTCGATAAAATTTCTGGTGCTGTTTTGATGGTTATTTTTGTATAGCACGCCATGGCGTGCTAATTCTAGGTTTTATTTGTTTGTTCGCAATCGTCCCCCTATTGCCTATAATGCCAATGCAAAACAATAAACACCAGGCTTAGGTATCCATATAATGCCAACATTAAACTAGCGTAGTCAGCGTAAGAAAACATATGAATGCACTAAAACAGCATCGATACTTGCCGGTTAGATGGTGTCGTAAAAGCCATTCTGATGTGCCATTTACGCCCATAACGTCCCCACTGGGTTATACGAAGGTAATGTCTACTGCCACTATCATTTCCAATTAACCTAATTAAATCGAAATGAAAATTGACCGTTAAATCATGAAACTTATGACTATGGCAATTAATTGTCGGAACTTCGTTAAACGCTTAATGAAATAGTTTCCATTTGGACAATGTTGCTATTATTTATTTATAGAAAATGTCCAGAATAAGCAACTAATTGGGCAAAAACTTTATTTAGACCCAGTTTAATTTCCAATTAAAAAGCTTTAATTTAAAACAAATTTTTCCCCTCACTAGCTCGTAAAGTGCTCGTTTATCCTTCAATACGAACGTGTAAAAACGCATATTATTCACTTGTGTGGCAAAGTAATGATCTTGGTTTTGGAATAACAAAACGTAAAATGCTCATGGAAATTGTTCCATATTAATGATAATTAAATAATTTGTTTGAGAATTTAGTGTAAAATACAAACCTTTATATAATATGATGATTTTAACATATAAATCCTAAAATTCCATAAGTAACAATTGTTTTAGTGAATGATGATAATCTGACTAGATGCAATCACAAAACGCAGAAAATGTCAACGTCAACATTGTCAAAGAATATTATAGGTTATAATCTTTATTTACCGACTCGAACACGCATAAAAATAGTAAACTAAACAACTTTCAGGGTGTTCTGTTATAATTTTGTAAAAATAATGAATGAGAATGATTTAATAATGCATTGGCGTTGGTGTGCAACTACAGGAATGTGTTAAAATCGTGCTGCGTTTACTTTTTCGTGGTAAGTTTACTGCGACAAAATCTTGCATTAAATATATGATGCATTTGGAAAATTATTATCACTAACCCGATGATGATTGTAATGTGAACAAATAATTACCTTTTTTGAGTTTCCTCGCTATAGTGAGGGGAAAAGTTTTGTGTTACACACGGGTGCAAATGTATTTTACTTCTCGTATGTTAAAACACTCGCTGCTCAGGATTCTATTTTAGAACCACTCGCTTCGCTCGTGGTTCAACTATAGAATCCTTTCGCTTGCTCGTGTTTCAATTTCATACTCGCGGGTAAAATACAACTTTGCACCCTTGTATAACAAATAACTATTAAATTAAAAGGACTCTGGTTCATTCAAAGAATTCTACGACTGTGTTCTAATTCTAAGTAGGCGAATAAACTGACAATTCAGTAATCGAACGGTTTAAGCGCATAGCTATATGTATAAACTACATAAAAAGGGACTAAATCGCTGCTAAGGTATCTGAGGGCCCTTAAACTTTGTAAGCAAATGACCAAGTTATGCAAGCTCGTGAATAGTAATTTGTCCAAAGCCCTACCGCAGCTAACACCAGCCGATGCATAATTTTCCTTTCTGAATTGCAAATGAGAATAGAATCACGCCAGACTGGTGAATTCAGAGTTTAAAAATATGATGATTGATGACAATTTCATATTTATATCGGCGTGGCCTGCTCGCGCTCATAAATTGCTATTAGTTGGGACTATGCGCGTTGGAACCGTTATCATGTGGAATAAATCGGAAATGGAACTATGCTTTACATTCACTCTTCGTAGCAAAATCAAGTGCTGTCCCATATGGCTCAATTTCACCTATACCATTCGTCAGATGAATAAAAAAAAAAATGTTAACAGTTTCCATAGCATTTCACGTCTTTGACTGACACCTATCGTGAAAGATGTTTGCAGATATATTTTTACGTTAATAAATATCAATAATTTTAATTTAAAATGTATGGGAACTGAAGTTTTAAGTAGGTAATGAAACCAAAATTGTGTTCTAAAAGTGCGTGATTATGGAATAAAGCAAGTTTTTAGATTTGTTTACATTTTTTTATTCTACTGACAAATGGTATATGCTTAACATTGAACATTTCTAGGCAAAATCAAGTGCTACCCCTATGGTTTACTCAAACACAATTGCGCAAGGTTCTACAGAGTCTGTGCGGAAAATGAAGGCGTCTACGGCCCTACCGCGAAAAACTAAATTATTAAATTTCGAGGATTTATCTCTTTCACTCTAATGACGCCTTCGTTGGAGTGACAGAGAAAAATCCTCGAAATTTACGAACTCCGATTTTGGTGGTAGTAGGCCTGGCACCAAGGCACGCCCATATTCCTGCCTCCCGTGCCTTCACTTTTCGAAAAAAGTCTTATCATCTTGTAGCTTGAATACAAAAATGCTTATCCAAGACAATGGTAATAATGGTAAAATTGTGAAGAGAAGTAAAAAAATAAAGACCTACTAAAACGCACTTAGATCGAAGTCAATTTATTAAAACCTTCTTCATATTTTTTAATCCGAATAAGCCTTCTTTAAGCCCAAAAAGCTGGCGTGATATCCTTTCACAGCGTTTTTATAACGTCAAATACGGCTTCGCTTTTATGAAAATATAAAAAATATATGAAGTCTCCGTTATGACGCCGAGGCAAACCACGCGTTTTTTATAGGCTTCTAAATTGCCAAGGTTTATTCGGCCCCTAGCTTATCTCGTAGTAACGACTTTAGATTATTACAATAGATTAATTTGGTACTTGTTCTGGATTGTATGATATTACTTTGAATAATTATGTGGCTTAGTCAAATTGCCATGTTATGGATCATCAGTCCAAGGGGGATTTAGTTATGCCCTGTGGATGCGAAAGACGCCCGAGCGAAAGACCACGTTGTAAGATCGCCGAGAAATCTGGCTTACTACCACGAATTTCGAAATTCGTCAAATTCGATTATTTGTCTCTGTCACTCCAATGAAGACGTCATTATAATGACAGAGACAAACCCTCGAAAATAAAGTAAAGCAATCCTCAGTCATCCTCGAAAGTAATTCGTATATGGCCGCATCGGCAACGGCAAAACTAGAACAACTTGTGTTTTTTTAAGTGGACACTTTTCCTTGAAAACGTAATCAGAATTTTCGAATACTACAATCATTGCCCAACTCTATCGATTCGATTTGATATTTATATAATATGTATCGATATTGTACATATACGATGACAGATAATTACGAATGAGACAGACAGGCAGGACTATGAAGATGATTTGTGCCATTGAGCAAACAATAGATTTCGGTATTCGAGAATGATTATACGAAGACGTTTCGCACGTGACTCGCGTGAATCGAATAGAGAAAGATATAGATTCCAAAGCAATGTAACAGATACGCCACACTACCTATTTTTCTAATAGAATTATATTTTTCTTTGTACAGATATTGTGGATGAAATTTTGGACAGAACGAATCCCATAGTCCTAATTCTAGCAAACAAAATGATGACTTGTTGGGTTTTGAGAGAACACTTTTGAATTGATGTTTAAAACAGTTTGTCGTCAGATGGTCCGTCCGTACTTTTGATTTCCAACCATAGGAATAGTTGAGTTCATAAATATATACACAATTTTGCACTTTAGTTCAATGGATTAAAGTGAAGAAATTCGTTCATTTTTATATCGATTCTACCATTGAATTATTGCATTTGTGTTACATAAAGTGAACCTTATTTATTTATATTTTTCAACATCATAATAGTCTAATAATGACAGTACAAGAGTCGAGTTTTCATAGAATGCGTATGAGTTTAAAATTGCACATTATCACTACAATACGCAATGCCATGTAGGGCATTCAATTCCGGGATTCAAATGTATGCATTCAGGGGTATTTATAATGTCAAATCCCGTGATTGCATACAAATGCATCCCGGGATTGGATGCCATAATGCCATGCGCTGGGTAATTTATCTGAATTATTGTTTTTTACACTTAACTGTGTTATAATCAGGCGGGCGGCGTATCTGCCCTTTGAATCTGTGTTCTTGGAGGTTCAAGCAGACTCGACGGGAATACATATGGCCGTGTCCGTCACCGTTTCCACATCCGTATTCAATACCGGAGGAAATGTTTGACAATTTGTCTTTTTCCAAAACTGGGAACAATGATAAATTATTTATTGCATGGATTACTTCGTAGTAACTTACTCATTTATGGGAAAGCTACACCGCCGCATAAAAAATATGACTCATCTTTCCTTGACATGGCCACCGCGAAAGTGTAATATACCAAAGCTGATACATAACTATGTGTTTACAGAGTACGCATATTTCTCATATTTTAAAATCAGGATCAAGTGCGGGTAGTTCGAAAAACCCGCGCAGCTCGAAGGCGTTGATACATTCTCTCACCAGTCTGCCTGCGACCACGGGTGTAACGTCAAGCCCGAAACGTCAAGATATAATTAAACGTAAGTTTACGCGATTAAGACCCGTTTGTCTTTAAAATATGAGTGATAATCGTGAAAGTTGAAATCAATATACATATATTTGTAATATGTGTTATATTTTAGACACCAAATACTTGATATCTTAGAACCATTACAAAATGTAACTTAACAGAGTAGTTATCGGCACTAAAAACAAAGGGTTAATTGCTACGAAGGCCGAGAAATAGGGTAACGCCGGACGAATGTCGATTTAGATCGATTGGTAACATAAGGATGGTACCTAATTCCTATTTGAACAGAGAATGTGACACTAACACGTGATTCGATTGACACTAACACTGACACACAATATTCATGATCCTTCTAGAAGTATCAGCATGCATCAGACTGCAAATAAACGAAACCAAATTATGGTAATTGGACTGAAGGTTGCTAGACTAGCAATAAATAACTCAGTAATACATATGTTATGAATAAATTTTGTCTAGGTATACGGTCCAAAAAGACAAAAACAAGAGCAAAATTTCTAACCGGTGATTCCTTGGAGCATCTACATTAACCGTAAAGTAGTTACCTCCAGACAATGTATAACCTTTCACCGTGTAATCATAGCGGGTAAGTCAAAGCATATTTTGAAGTAATTGAGATATTTACCTACATAATTTAATCTACCATTGAATTTTTTGCAAGTGTTACAGGGCCCAGTATACCAGTATCTATTATTTATATGTACTACAAAGATCACATATCACATACCTCACCCAATATTAAATCAAAATATTTAAGTGGTATCATCCAATTCCGAACTGTGGCCCCAGCATACTCTTACCTACCTGGTCCTGGTACTATCAAGAGAATAAGTGCGAATAAGACGAATGGTTCCGGAAGCAAGAATGGGACGTATTAACGCGAATCTATTAAATTGAAAACTATCTGTTGTACGCCGCGGCCACGACATTGGTCTAAGGCGACCGGCTTAGCGGAAAACCATACGTGCGAGAGGGAGTACCCATATCGGCATCCCGCTCCAACTCATGGATTCGCTCGCTGCTGGTCGCCTTACGCCGCGGCCACGACATTGGTCTAAGGCGACCGGCTTAGCGGAAAACCATAAGTGCTCCCTCTTGTACCCACATCGGCATCCCGCTCCAACTCATGGATTCGCTCGCCGCTGGTCGCCTTAGACCAATGTCGTGGCCGGGCCTTTAGACCAATGTCGTGGCCGGGCATTTACGCCTGCCGCACGCTCTTATCAGTCCTTCCTAGTTTCCTTAATAAATAGGTGTATTAAACATTGAACCCTCTATTTATAAGTCTTGCAGTGTAAGCGCTATGTCAAACTCAGCAAATTCGGACACTAGAAAATGCCAGGGGCGTATTTGGTGAAGCGAAAAAGGTTAAAAGGCAGGCAAGGTTAAACGGTCGGTACGCGGTTCATTGGTCCCGCTTGAATTATGTATGGGGTTAGCTTATAGGTGAAGTTATTTCGAGTCTACGAAAGTAGGTAATAGCGATCCTTCTCTGAATGTTAGGTGGCCGAGGTGCCTAGGGATTCCTTAAGTCCAAGACATGCAATTTACGTTAGAAAGTACTTACAGTACGACATAATCGACATGTCAACGTAAGCACAATTAATAATTGTACAAATAGTCCAATGAAAAATTTGCAATAATGTCGAGGTACGACTGATTTTAAAGAAGCACGTTTGTAATGCATTTTTTTTTCTATTTTGTACAGTCAAGTGCAAAAATAAGTATCGAAAGAATCCGCTCTTAAATATGTTACGACGTTCTTATTACACAGAATTAGAGTGCACTGGGACATATTTTTGAACATTATTGTGTACACTTTATTTTGTATATCTCCGTATAGCGTATTGCAGACATTATAGGATAGATAACAAGATAACATATGTTTATGTATACAAATGGGATATGGAACTAAATCCAAGTTTAATCGTCCAATTCGGCCCTTTGCGCAGTTAAAGCCAACCGCAATACCGCAGCGATAGGAACTAGATTTACGGCAACTGGCAATGCCGATAATTCTCATTGACATATTGGTATTGCTGACTGAGCGGGCGGTTTGCACTTACATCAGTTATAGAATAGCAATTCAATACCAGAGGGCTGTTTTCATAGTAATAAATGAGTCGTTTAACCCTTAAATTGGTAATGTTCGTCACAATGAGTGTTTTATATAGATACGAAAAGGCGCCACTTAGCCGTAAGGTCCCGCTAAGAAACACAATTATCTAGCCCCAAAGAAAAACTAACTAGAAGGTATTTTTATATAATTTTATTAACTCATACAAAACATTTAAACACGAAACTATAGGCGCTAATTTAGACAAGTTTCTGGACCTGACGCCTCAGTGCTGGCGCCCAGGTGAACGTCATTTCAGAAAACCCTCATTGACATAGTCTTTGACCCACTTTTTGAATTTTTTTAAGACATAATTTTCTGTTCTACACAATGGCGAGGAGGCTAATCGACCGATTTTTAATTTGCCTATTTAAGCGTTAAGAAATAAGTGAAAAATTAGAATTGACCGCATTTTTTACTGCCAAAGGTTGTTAGACACAATATAACACAAGAAATGTTAAGTTAAATTTTGTTTTCATTGTGGTATTTAACTAAGTATGTACAACTTTTTAGCAATCAACCCTAATCAAATAAGGTTTCTTTCTAAACAATTTCTAGAACACAAAATTGGCTGACACGTAAAAATGTAGGTTATATTCAAGTACAAATTGGGCTTACGATACGACCCGCCTGTCGCGTCCCTTGAGCGGTTGACATGGCACGTTTAATTAAAATAAAGAGAGAAGAACAGTTTAATAAATAAATGTAAACCTACTACTACGTACCTACGAGCAATTTTTAAATAAAAAACGGTAAGATCAATATAAAGCGGCGCGCGGCGTTACTATTTGTCAGTTCGTCTTACAATTGTTTATCTGATGAAGTAAGTACTAGTTCAGGAATTATTTTCTGAAAACATAATTGTAATCATAAAATTGTTGGCGCATAAATTGTATGAAGGATCATTACATAGCGTAAAATAAAGTCGCTGTCGCTGTCTATCCGTCTATGTATATAGTGATAGACAGACATTGTTTAAAAATATGCAACGAATTTTAAAGCGGTTCTTACGCCATACGATTTACGAGGAAGGTTTTAGTATCAGTATTTTACTCTTGCAAAGCCGGGGTGGTTGCTAGTTGGTTACATAACTGGCTACTGTAGACGTGTACACGTCGGGCTTTGGTCGCGGGTACTCCTTGATGAGGATCCTCTAAATGGATCGAAACATATCGAGTAATTATCGACTAAAATTACGTGAGTAAACCGTTTGATCAATATTTAAATATGTTTGGTTCTCACGTTAGTTATAATTCTAGAATAACTGGTTATAATTGTATTCCACAACATCATAGAAATAACCTCTCCGGTGTATGAAAAAGTTTTTATCGAAGGAATGACCTTTCAGATAGCAATTGTAGTTTCTATCTAAGTTTTAATGTGGTCTGAGAACATCGATCTCTCTTTACAACTTTCAAGCAAATTTGCATGTAGTTACACATAAACTTATGCTTTGAGGCAATCGGCAATTGAAAGTTTGGACGATTGATTAATACCTATTCGAAGAACTAACTAGTTTGAAATATCTTACTGAAAATTCAGGGACTTCAGATAAATAATATTGTCTATACAAGGTGAAATGGGAATCATAAACTGTTTTTTCCGAATCAATTAAAAGCTAACAATTGAATGCCCCAAGAATCTCTAAAATGAGATGTTGTTTTATTGACTCGGGCATTCAATTAGTTAGTTGTTTAGAGAGTTAGATTAACATGTTACATTGCATTTAAACTATCGTTGAACTTAAACACACGTGTATTTAATCACTACACGCGACATGTTTTGGCGAGCCTGAACCCGCTCCACGTACAGATGCAATGGGCTTCGAAATAGCAGCGGGCTCAATGCTTGATAATGGAGACCTACCCCCTTATACATAAACGTTTGTTAACTTAACACGCCGCAAATCATTGTTTAACCCTTTCGGTCTTAACAATGTGTCCATAAGAGCAAAAGAGACAAACAATTATTAGCGGCTTGTTAAGTTAACAAACGTTTATGAATAAGGGGGCTAGACTCTGAAACATGTCTCGCGTAGTCACTACGTAAAGACAACTCACGAGTTTTACCATTTCAATAATTATGTTTTAGAAACATGTTTACAGTTCAGGATTTAAACTGCACCCTGTAGCTGTACTAGTAGTCAATCAGGGTTTTATAGCAGACTGTATCCAAACAATGGGACCTAGGCATATATACATAATGTTGCTCAGTCTTAAGTAGGCGACTTTAGTATGCAAAGCTTTGCGATCATTTGTATCGTCGATGTCAGGAGCATTGTTGCAGTAATTGTGCATTTGCATTTTCCATTTCAATGCTGGAAATGTCTAGCTGTAATAAATTCTGATCTGAATTGTTGGAAAACCGCTGAATCGGAATATTCCATTTCGATTGACTTCTTTCACTAGACGTTTTGCTATTTTTAAAACCATCGTTACTTACTTTGAACTTGCGCATTTCAGTAGATTCTCCCAGGCATATTCCCTGTTTGATATGTTCATAAATATAAATAAGACAATGCAGTTATGTCGCCTAGTAAATTCAATGAACGTTGCACATTAAGGAGGAGTTGACAGTTTTGCTCGACGAGGACGGGGTCGACATTCATCTGACGCCATGCCACGTATGCAAAAGTAGAACGTCGTTTAAACTCCTTACACGAGGCAACGCAGGCAGTGCTTGTTATTTTATTTTACAAAGGAATATCACTGCTGCCTAGTTTCACCACGTTAGGTGGCCAAAAACGTCTCCGTTTGTTACTAGCGTAGTGTAGCCACTATTAAGTGGCACTTTTTAACGCATCACGGGTAAAATATGAATACTTTTATCCTTTAAATTCTATAACTTCCATGTCGAGCAGTAGAAACCAGAATTGAATTGGCCATCTCTTTCCTTGCAATATTTTGTCATCTTTTTACTTATTTGTTTGTTCGTGCTCGAACATTTTTTTTTGTCCAATCATATTTTACTGGAACGCAATCCAAAGATTATAATATTATTCCATAATATTCTGCTAGCAACAATAAATTTAATAAATATTTAGGATTTGTGTTAACTCATTAATTATATTCACCGGTGCTCCGTGACTAAGACGAGTACGGTGTACGAGTTAATACATCACATATTTTTTCTTTCAACACAAAAAACGGGCAGGGATCGACCCCCCGCTAGCAATTCCGACGAGTCTGACCTGACGCCATTGAACGAGCACCTCTGTTGCTGTGGAAATCAACGGGTTTCATTTATTTAATTGATGAATTTATTATCCAGTTAAGTAATTGGAGTGGACGAATGTTTAGTCCCCGAAGCGTGCAACGGTTTTATTCGATTGGATGGGTTCTAGTTGGACTAGTTGGTGCATAATGCAACAGTATTTACCTATTGTTTAGTTTTAGCTTTTAAAAGTGGTATATTTAGTAGCTGGGCATTTTCGCGAGAAGAGATACAAAAACTTATTTTTCTGAAACAGGTAAATTTTATGTTTTTCCTGCTCAGAATCACGAGCTCTTTCGATCCTACTAGAAGAAAAATAGTGTCCCAACTTTTTGTTTCTATTACGTAACCGTTTTTCAAACACTTTGTACAGCGGTTACAAAGTGTAAAATGTATGAAAAATGTGGGACCATTTTTTTCTTGTACTTTTTTTCTCCTAGATTGACAGAACTCGTTATTCTGAGTAGGAAAAACATTAAATTTACCTACCTTAAAAAAATTTTTTTTTTGATCTCTTCTCGCGAAAATGCCCAGCTAATAATTGTACCACTTATAATTTCAGCCATGAACAGCAAGCAGCCTACGCTTGGATGTTTTTAAATGTAGTGTCCAAACTACCTACTAAGTCGATTTATTGGTCCATTTCATGGACCAGGTGTCAATCAATTCCTTTTTGGGACCTGGATGACACAGATTACATAACTAACAGGACAGACTTCAAAAAATGTGGTTTCATACAAAAAATAGTTTAGTCACGATATTTACAAAACTTATATGTTATAACGCAGTATATTTATGAACATCTTAATGTTTCCCTTGATACCATAGTTACGTTCTCCCGGGACATTTTCATCATCATTTTATAAGACTTACTACTATCGTAATGTGAGTGATTACGATAGTATGAACGTGTTAGAAGAACTGAAACTTGTCTATGTTTGTCCCCTGGCTGATTTATGCGTCGTTGGACTAAAAGTAAATATGGCGATGTATAAAAATGTCTACATATAAAATAAAATTGGTCCGAGTGTTAGAAAGCCAATACTTTAGAATGCTTAAGTCTTATCAAGTCGGAATATAAAAATGACTACTATCAAATTATAAAAATGTTTATGTCTTATCAAGTCGAAATATAAAAATGACTACTTTCAAAGTGTACAATTGTCTAAGTCTAATCAAGTCTGAATATAAAAATGACTACTTTCTTTACTATAGGTCCAGGATTATAATAATACATATACGGATCAAATTCATCACCGTATACAGGGGGACATTTTTATACTTCGTCAAAATTATATACGCCCGAACTTATGCAAGTGGACATTTTTATACATTGCCATATTTACTTTTAGTCTAGTGTCGCAACATGATTATATTTGGTCTAATATACAGGTGAACATTTTTATACTTCGTCAAAATTATATACGCCCGAATTTAAGCAAGTGGACATTTTTATATATCGCCATATTTACTTTTAGTCCAACGACGCATAAATCCCCTGGCTGCCGTGACACTAATAACAAAGAATAATTGAACCCAGTTATATATTCAATTTGTCAATTGTAGTTCAGAGGAATCATGCGCTTGGTAAGTTACACCACACTATGTCGCCCAGATAAGTGTCCTAAAACTTGGCGCTTACAGAATTACTCGTATTAAGGATACTACATTACATAGTGAAGCTCGCGACCAATACATAGTTTAAGATCCCTTATTATACGAAATAGTGCCTATAATCATGGAACAGTTTATGCAATGACAACTTAATAATACTCCTAACATCTTAGCTGCATTGGCGGGTTTGTCTTAAGCACAAATCAAAACTAGTTTCGATTTTATTAATGCACATTTACATTCACAGCGCGCCCACGCGAAGAGCCCGGTTGTCTTCGATTTCAACGGTTGACCCTTTAATTCGAAGAATTTTTTTTACGGACCCGTTTAAAATGTTTGCGCCACATAATATACGAAACGTTTTAGACAATCTAGTATACGCCATCTTTGGTAATTACATTGATTAAGCAAATGGGATCTAAGAGGATTTTCAGTATAATTATACGGGTTCGGGGTCTTCCAAGAAATCAATGCCGCGAGTTAGTTCGTTAACTACCTATTCGTATAGGTAATATAGGTACTATGGTATACGACGAAAAACAAGGAACAACGCACATTTTATGCACATGTTCGAGACACAGTGTGTGCTAAAATAAGTAGGAGTTTTTATTGATCTACCATAGTTTTATGTTCAGTCAAAGACAAAATAAGGTGTACACAAAAAAGTTCAAAAATATGTCCCAGTGCACTCTAATTCTGTGTAATAAGAACGTCGTAACATATTTATGAGCAGATTCTTTCGATACTTATTTTTGCACTTGACTGTTCCGCATGTAAAAATCCTGGTGCATCTATACGCATAGTTAATAGGAGAGGCCTACGTCCAGCAGTGTAAAAACAGCATTTTTTGCGATTAGGGTTGTCAGATGTCCAGTTCCAGAAAGCATGTCCATATTTTTGCGGTCCAGTATGGCCATATTGTAGGCGTCCCGCATTTGATAGGAGGGCTACCGCGAACCACGACTAACATGTCGCCTCCCTGTTTAGGTATACTTTTGCAAGTGTAACAGCGAGAACAAACACATCGATCGTGGTTCGAGGTAGGTTTCCAGGTTTTTGCGGTTCAAACCAATGAGTTCCACGAATATTGTACACGATATAATAAACACTGTTCTCTTTATGGATCAAATGACGGGATTTTTGATCTTAAAACCTGGCGGCAACCCTATTTGCGATGCGATCATAAGGTTTCAACAGTGTAGAAATCGCGTGTCTCGTCAACCCAGCAGATACACACTTCTAGTAATCAATATCAGATGCAAGATGTAGAGTTCTAGTTATCGATCGATCTATGACTTTCGATCGATGTAATAGTAGTAATAAAACACTTTATTGTACAAAAATTATAGAAAAGTACACAAAACACAAAAAAATCGTACAAAGGCGAGCTTATCCCTGTAAGGGATCTCCTCCTGAATACGGCATACCAATCCATTGTTATTGGCTCGATCGACTCATAAACTAAATATTTATCAAACGGGTTACTCACGTAATTTAAGTCGATAATTGTTCGACATGTTTCGATCCATTTAGAGGATCCTCATCATGGAGTACCCGCGACCAAAGCCCGACGTGTGATAATGATTTGGTCGCGGGTACTCCATGATGAGGATCCTCTAAATGGATCGAAACATGACGAGCAATTATCGACTCAAGTTACGTGCGTAACCCGTTTGATAAATATTTATATATGTTTGAGTCTCATTTTAGTCATGACTCATTAATTATTGATTTTTCCGCATTAAGGAACGTATTGTAACGAAATGCAACCAAGTAATATCGCGTCATTAATTTTGCCTCGCCTGTCAATAACCCTAACCGTAAACACTATAGTAATTTAAAGTTTTCTAATACAAAATAAATAGGTATACCTATAGTATTATGTCACCTATATAAACATCATAATCAATAATAGTATCGAAAATAAGTTGTCCATAAGAAAACAACACCTGTTTGTTATGTGGTTTTCCCCACTGACTAATGTTTCCTCATATAGCTTTACTACACATGCACCATAATTATACAATCGTGACACATAATTTGCAGTCAAATATTGTTTCATTACAACAATTTATATCATCATACAGATCTGATTAAAGGTGCACTGACTAATGTAATGACTCAATTTCTGCTTTATCAAAATTGTACACCTCTTGCGAGATAAGATATAGGTAGGACAATACAATGCGTGATAAAAACAAGTGTTTTCTTTTACACTTACTATATGATGTTAATTAGAAAGTATAAGTATTATTAAAAATACAATTTTTTTTTTTTTTTTTTTTTCATATTTCATCGGCGATCAGTCGTAAGACTATAATCTGATTGGTTGCGTGCCTGGTGACATTGTAGGTGGAGAAGCCAGCGCCTCTACCATCCTTCTATATTATATTCTTCCTTTTTAACCTCTTCACAGTGAGAGGCTCAAGAAGTTTTGTTGCCAGGGCATTAGGATGAATAGCCAAGCGGTCCAAATATTTTCTTTTATATCTGTCTATTTCTTCCTGAACAGTGGGCACCCCAAGGTGGTCATGTATTTCATTATTTCTGGAGAACCATGGAGCATCAGCTATTGTGCGTAAGATATTATTCTGTACGCGTTGAAGGCACAGGATATTTGATTTGCAAGCAGTGCTCCATAGTGGTATGCCATAGGTCCAAACAGGTTTCAGGACAGAGTTGTATATTAGAAGCTTGTTATCAACAGAGAGGACAGAGTTTCAAATACAAATATAACATGAAAATACATAAGAATTATGAAGACTATGAAAAATACAATGAATATGCACCACAAAAGGTCCATATTATTGTTAAAGACCTACCGCTGCTCTCTTCAGTAAAAACAAATAATTTGGGAGCTTTTAATGCAAGTTTCTTTCAATACATCTTCATTTGTTACAAGAAAATAAGCAGGTACAGATAATTACTGATATATTGACATTTTTATATCAAAGTTTTTATGCCCAGCAGCAAGAAAATCAGAGCAAAAAAATTTATTTCATCAGGTCAACTAAATTACACTATTAGTTGACATAAACAGGACAAATGAATCTAAAAATAATAAAAAACATAAACACCCTTTATTCATTAATATCACATTTTTGGCCAAATGTTTTCTGTTAGACCTGCAAACGGACCCAGTCTAAATGTGTTTTGTGTGTAGACTTGTCAACATATAGCTTTAACTTTATATTTTTGTGGAACAACTGAAATAATTTTATAATTATTTTTTTAAGTAGTAATGCTACAATGCATATAAATTTATGCGAAGACAATCTGACTACAAAAATTACCAAGCAATAAAAATAATTTAACACATATGCTCGGCAATTGAAAGCAGTTTGAAAAATACATTGTCTGGCTAGATAACAATAGCAGTATCCAGTTACTAATTATAAATCAGCCAATGTTGTAATATTTAAATTGGTTTGAAACCAACAAGTGCTAAGATAAGCCCGCCAAAGCAGAATGAACAAACCTCATAATATAACCAATGAGGAAAACATGGTACTTACCATTAATGATCAGTATTCAAGCTCCATCAGAACATATAGAATAGAATGTTGTTTAACAAGCATTCCTTACCAATTCATGCCTGCATCTTGTTGTTTGTACTTTTACAAATGATGTCATTTCTGAATGAGATAATACACCAAATGTTTGCATGTTTTTTTATTGCAATGTTTGGCACATCTGTACTAAGTTTTTGTCTATGCAATACGCTCGTATAGGTCATATCTCATGTATAAAATGGTCATATCCCAAACAATGCAGTAATAGTAATAGTAAATACTTACACAACCATCCCATAGGCGCCTTCGCCGATGTACTGCAAGTTTACGTAGCGGGGTCCTACTTCGAAGACTTGGCCCCGCACGATCTCGGCGTTGGGATTGGTGCTTGTTGCTCCTCCTTCAGCCATCACGATGCACTTTCAGTAAGCGGGAACACAAACTGTTTACTTTTAAGTACCTCACACGCTCACTTCTTCCAACTTCAGCATCCGTAAATGAGGCCACTCACTCTGATCAAGTCTCGGCGTTTTAATTTACATTAAACACCTAATAATTAACCAAAACAAACCGTATCCGACCTACATTATCCACTACCCGACCAAATCCTACACTTGTCACAGTCACTCGCTTATCATTCTCGTTCGCAAGACTTCATGGACACTCCCGCACGTACCGTTACCGTTCTACAAATGAATACACATATACGAGCATCTCTTTCACACTTGTGCTAATTGTAATTTATCGTTTCCTTTCATTCGCGAGTGAAGTGCAACTCTGCGCGTGCCTGTAAATACCGGTTTTTCTTTATAATTACAATAACATTTTAAACTGGTTGGGATAACTGTATTTGTACAGTATTTTATTTACATAATATAATAACAATAACTTTATCATTTGCTTATAAATAACAAAAATCGGAATAAACTTCAATAAAGTTGCCAGTGGGAAAAATTGAACAGTTTGACATCTGACATTGTTGAGACGGTTTTCATAATAGTTAAGTTTCATAAGCCTTACAATTTAATTTTATTACTTCTCACATCTAGAAATGACATGAGATCAACAAAAATAAATATGTATAGGTATTAAAAGTATTCAAATATTCCATTCAACATTAAAATTTTAATTCAAAATTAACCTTTTCGTCAAGGGAAAACTCCAGGTTTAAAAAAACATCTCTAGTTTGACATTGACATATACGTGTATCACGAGCGAAAATTCGCGTATAATTCCTAATTGTTCAAATTATGATCTGCAAATAATATTTAATTCTAATCATTTCACCGTTTTCCTTACAAAGGAATGTAAAATCTGTTGTGAAGTCTTGAGGCGGGCCATGGAGTGATAGATAACAATTTAAAACTTGCAAAAGTGACCTCGTCGCATCGTATCGAAGGACTGTGCAATTGTTTAGGTATGTCGGTTTGGTCAGGCAGTACGGTCCCTGGCCCACCCAATCGTTACACTCAGTCTAATAGCTGGTGTCCAAAAATGAGCAAGGTATGATGTTTCCCAGCATGTTTTTGTACGCTGAGCACAGAGTCGTGCTACGCTAAACGCAGTGTTTACAAGCAGGCTCGCACGATTACACGTATCACGTATTATTATGCAGTCTCTTGCGTGGTCCTCTGTTGTGTAGTTGTGTCACTTTTTTTTTAAATTAGCACAGGAAGTCCTTTAACCTGGCACATTTAGTTTTCACATTCCAATTTGGCCATTGGGACAGTTAACGCAATACAGAAAAAAAAGTGGTAGTTTAATGAAAGACACTTAGGTTATGAGGGCATAAAATTAGTGGTTTAATATTTGTCTTTATTTTTTCATAGTGAAATTGATGTGAGATTTGCAAAGCCTTTAAATTTGGTTTTGTACTTCACGGAGGCTGCTACTAGTCCTTCATTATTAAAGAGTGAGTTAACTGTTTGTTAGACTGTGTTGGGAAAGGGTTGCTTGGGTCCTGTAGTGTAGTCCTGTCCTGGTGTAAGCATTGTAGAATGTGACTTCATGAAGCAAAAATAATGCTTTGTTGATTGCCAATAAGACTGTCTTCACTTTTACATGATTACATTTTTATTGACAATCTAAAAACACTTACCTATTCACAGAGCATAACACAATTTGAAGTAATCTCACAAACTAAGAATCAAATAGGATGTATTTTAACATCATAATTTTTCTTAACCCTTCTGTGCTTGTCAAGGATCAGTACAATGGATTTTGAACTCAAAATATGAATTGATTTGATTTCAATACCTAGTTTATGGAACCTTACTATCAAAGACAGTCAAAGGGTTAAGGGTTAGGTCTTGATGGTAGCCATTGACAAACAGAACATTGTCATAAATCAGTTTTCTTGTCATGATCAATGTATTTATTTTGACATAGTACTCACTGCTGGTAAGTCAGACCATACTTTTACAAAGAAAATAGATATTCATCCATTTGGTTCTTATACACTTTTGTACAACATTGCCAGCAAATGCTGTCTACACCAAAACACTTTTATAGGTATTTCTAATCTCTTGTCCAAAAACTAAAATAATGTACTAATATGCTGCTTGAATACTACTTAGCTGGGCTTTTGCTTTATTCAATAAATGCTTATAATTCACTAATTTGCTTACTTGTTTTGTAGCTAATCAATATATTATGATCTACAGTAATTTATTCTGTATTAATATTTGTGTCAGTACATATGGAAAGATGAGTTTTCAAATAGACCTGATGTTGGCTTTAATAAAGTCCATTTTGAACATCATTACAAGGTACCTTTCCATGTCCACTGACACATTAGAAGTTTACAAAGGAATTTAAAAGATACAAAAATCATATACTTACCTACTTCAATTAGAAGCCAATTGGCTTGAGTTGAATCATTATTAATAGGGGATTGTGTTTTAGGTCAATGTCAATATGCCAGTTAAATGAGTACAATTACATCTTAAGTGAGGGTATGGTGATGGTAGCTTTTCATTCTTTACAATATCAATATTGAAAAAGACAATGAACATCATTCAAAATGATTTATAAAAAAAATCCTTAGGTAAATAATAGAAGAGCACCAAACCATTAGCATATTGCCTGCATTAACAATTTTATTGAATTTATGCTTACACTATTGTTTTAGGTAGTATTATCAAATAAAAATCATTGTACAGTACAAAATAACTCTTGCTTGGAAATCATTATGCAAGAATTACACATTCAGTTAATGATAATTACCCAATTCCATAACTGCTAAAAATATCTTGGTAACAGTATACAAAACATTTATTTATCTTACGATTCTGTGAATGCCCTGCAGCTGTGTTATTGTGTATACAAACTATTTTATGAATATAAACAAAAGTCGGCTTTAACAAAATGTTTTAAGTTACAAATTGCCACATGGCAGACTTCTTAAGTATAGTTTGTGAAATATAAATTGGTAACTTTCTACCTACGTTATAGTAATAATAAACATTCAATTTATATTTCTGGAACTATACGCGAACTACTTGGAAGTTTTCTTAATTTATCACCTTTGCTCGCCTAGCTAAACACATCTATATTCTATATACAGATTTCTTATTGCTGGGGGTGTCCAAAACCGCCCCAAGATCCCTTGGTGTGTTATATTAAGAACAATAGACATGATATATATATTTTTTTTTTTTTATACCACGTCGGTGGCAAACAAGCATACGGCCCGCCTGATGGAAAGCAGTCACCGTAGCCTATGGGCGCTTGCAACCCCAGGGGTGTTGCAATTTCTTTCGATTGTACATAAATATTATATTTTAATAGCCTAGTTAGGAGTGTACTGATAAAATTGCAAGTGTCGCATTTAAACCTGCAAGTTTGCTGCAAAATTAGAATCATTGGAAATCTCTGCTATGGATATTGGTTGATACCTACTTACAAGGCTATAAAATTGCTGCTGATTATATACCTCGACTGTTTTTGGCAGCCCTACTAAAGTACCTAATTGACAGGTCATTGACTTTTCATCTGAGTACTCTCATCTTTAATAGCAAAGATCATGTTTCATACACTCACAAGTTGATAATAATCAACCTAACATAGTTGTAATAAGGATTATTATGTAATAATTTCGATGCACAATGTAACCCCATAATTCAGTTCATGCATGAATGCTTGGCATGCTCAAGCAAATTGTGAATGGCACTTGCACACATGTGGTTAGTGGTTACACATTATTTTTCCATTGTAGCCTTCAATATAAGTTATAAATAGTATTAAACATATTGGTATATAGAATGCTTTAAGGCCGGGCCACACCAAATGCGTCTGCGGCCAAGAGCATGTCTGGCCATGCTCAGTGTAGGGTTCCGTAGTTATTCGAAAACGGCTGGATCGATTATGTTCAAAACAATTTTATTTTAAAGTGCTCTAAAAGCTCAAAATTCATGATTTTTATTAATATTTTCGGACCCACGGATCAAAAGTTCGATGGCTCACACTTTTTTTATTTATTTCGGAGCGGTTATCTCCGAAAATGCCTTTTAATTATGTATACCTGTACCAAATTGCAATTTCCTAGTACTAGTAATATGCATATGCAATAGTATACACGGTGTTACGTCAGCATTCCGAAAGATTTTAATGCTGGATTCCTGACCATATTTAGAGTCTTTAATGTTATATAAAATTTCCTGGATTCGGCTTGGTTTCAGAGATAATCAACCTTTTTTCGAAATAAGTTTTTCGATGTAACTCGTCATTTAACTTCTTTTGGATTACAATGCTACCACAATGTGTTCTAATATTACCACACCTTTTGCCTGACAATCAAAAAATACGAATAGACATGACGAAATAACCTCTACCTAAAAAAAACAATTGAAATAATTAATTTAAACAAATTGCTGTTATGATAAAAAGTACTGGAAATGTTAAAAAGTATTAAAAACGGCCTAAAAAAAAGAAAAAAAAATTTTTTTTGGTGAAATTGACATTAGGTCTTATAATTTTTTTTGTTTATTTTGATGTCTAGAATGCATAGTTAAAATCTTTCGCAATGCTCGCGTAACACCGTGTATAGTGTAATGCACTTAGTAAGATAATTTCCCTGGCTTTTGAACCTAATGTTAGAGTATTTATGATGTTCCGATAAAGTTATCTACATGATGAGGCCTTAAGTCTTGAACACTCGTGAAATCCTATAAAGTAACTTGCTGTCGCTCGTTTCATAAAAAGTTTTCAATTACCCTTCATTATGTGTCAGTCGCGAACATATGTTTGAACTATACTGATATAATAGAGTTGATAAAAAGTTGTATAATTGTTTAGTTATGTAGCATTATGTGCGTCCATTGTAAAACTTCCATGTTGTTAAGTACCTACTTAATTGTAATGTGACTAACACGGTGACTAGTGTGGTTGTAAGAACATGCATGGTGTAAGGATGCACAAGCCAAATTTTCGGGTATTGTGAATTGCACTAAAATATTTTACTTGTATACTTACCAAAGATCAGTATCAAAGAACATACCTCATTAAACGTTTCTCGTCCATATATTTAATTTAATTTCATAATGAATACGAATAGTAATGGACTGTAATGAAATAAATTGACGTTTGAGGTTCGAAAAATAATCAATTATTGCATTAAATACTTGTTTACTACTGCCTGGACTTTATACTAAATACATAAGTATAGTTTCCTGTTTAAACATAATGTTGTTCAATTCAAGAACCTCTCGCAAGATTTCCGTTGAAGGTCATTCGAGTATTTAGTTTCGCATGTATACAAAACTTTTTTTCAAGTATCAAGTTTCCCGTCAGCAAAACCAATCAAACTGGAAACATATTGAATATAATCGGCACGCAGCTCAGACTTGGTGGTCCTCCAAAATTGGCTAGGTACTCTATTGTTAATCAGTACTATTACATACCTATTGTTTAGTACCTGCCTACGTGCCTATTGTAGTTGTAATTATTGTTTTTAGCTCTTGTACATGGGCGTCGGCAACAAATTTACCGTCACACAAAAAAAAACCGTTAATTGATTACCTAATAAAAACATGAGTGTCATTTAGGAACACGTAAGGTACTCGTAAATATAATGCTTTGACAGCATTGTCAAAAGGTTTTACTTACTTTTTGTCTTACTGCGTGGACTTCGCAAGTCATTTTGCCGTTGTACAACCGCTAACACAGTCGACTAAACATGGGTGACCCTCAACTATTAGAGTGGTTTCGCACTATGTCCGATCCGAACCCGCTCCGAAGTCGTGAAAATATGGTCTGTCTGTAGTAGCCGTACTAATCGTGTGGTGACTGCAGTAAGAATACATTGGTCACCACCCCAACTCTTCCCGCGGGTGTCGTAAGTGCCGACTAAGGGATCGAAGTGTCACGGACCATTCTTTGATATTAAAATGAATGATGAGGGTAGGAGCGTCATCGTAGTGGACATATTACTGCGTCGCTAATCCGCTTGCCCAGCGATTATGGACATTTACTACCTGATGCTTCTATACGCATAGTTAATAGGAGAGGCCTACGTCCAGCAGTCAACTGAGACAGACTGATGATGTATGTAGGTATGTAGTAGGTAGCCGTAGAACTTTCTGTGGCAATTTAATTACGCACTAGTTCGATCTCCGTCATCGATTATTTGCCAGATCTAGTAGTACGTAAATGGCAGTAGAAATAGTACTACGGCTACTACGGACCTACTCGCAATCTCTTATGTAGATACTAGTTTTCCGTTTACTATGTTGGCGACTGTACCTATTGTAACGGCGGGAAACTGTAGAAGCATAGATAATTCCAGTATTGTCTTAAGTTTCGCAATGAGTTCGTACTTATTTAGATACGAATAGCGTACCTAATGTGCAGATACTTATTTACTTAACTACTTACACGGTGTCCTATAAAAAGTCAATTTTAGATTGTAACAGAGAGATAATTAATACAATCTACAGGGCATTATCACGACAACAATCCAAGAAACAATATCTTCTAAAATCCTTATATTTAAAAAATAAGTATTAGGATTTCGTCTCGCGAAAACGCCCAGAAACATAATTGGGTATACTCGTATCGCTATCTTATTCTAAAGGCCAGTTGCACCGACAAACTGATCATTGCCCGGAACTCAGCTCAACATAATATACCTACATACTGTCTGATAATTCCGAGATATCAAAATTAGTCTCTAAAATATATACAGTTACATGTTTTAACTCATTCTGAACTTGAATCACGCAATTTAGTTAGTTTGCCTAAATAACAAATTTAATTTTACAGCAAAAACATTTTGTAAAGTTTGAAACAGTAGTATTCAATAAAATAGTAAGTAATAGACAATAATTAACACCTTCGCCTCCGATACTATTTCGCCCAGTCCTAATACTATACCGATTATCTCATAGAACTCCTATGCTAGTGACACACGCATGTGTGACATAAAAAATTCTAAAAATTGTAATCCTGTTGCTTGTGTCAAAAATTGTCATAGTTTTATGCTACTGGAGTAAAAGTAAGAACTTGATTTATGCAAGTGGCATAGGAATGTGGTTATTTTGATCACGTGTGTGTGATTGGCAGAGGGGTAAAATTTGGTTGATCACACTGTGTCACCGGGGCCGAACGTGTTAACAGGCGTAAGCGAACTTCTGTTTATAACGGTGTCAGGCAATTCGATGCTACTTACATTACAGAATATACATATAGAATACCTAGCTTAAGGTACAAATTATTACGGGGCCTAAGATGTTACCTACACTACACATACTCGTTCACGCAAAACTAGTTCCTAAAGGTGTCGGGACCGCCCATTATTGACTTGAAACTGCGTTTCTCTAAGTACGTGTTTCCCTTGCAGCACAAGTGCGTCATGTCGGGCGAGGCGCCTATTCAGTCGGACGCGGGGCTCCACACACCCGCGTACCTATCATGGCGCAAACTGCAGCTCAGCCGAGCGAAGTTGAAAGCGTCCAGCAAGACTTCGGCGCTGCTCTCTGGATTCGCTATGGTAAGTTTCAAACCACGTGTTTATAGGGCAGTTTAGTCATATTAGGTAAAGCCCACAGCTAGACGCAGGGCCCCAAACTCCCGCCTACCTGTCGTGGCGCAAACTGCACGTACTGCAACTCGATCGAGCCAAGCTCTAGAATTCGGCACTGCTTTCAAGACCGGAGAATAGCGGTTCGATTCCGCAGTGCGCTCACTCAAACACCACACTCGTGTTGGCCGCTTCGCGCCGCGATTCGCTCATGAGTGGGGAGCGGCCTTCTGGATTCGCTGTATTCTTGAAACACGATGACAACGAGAGAACTATGTCATATAAGTAAAACGAGGCGGCTCTCACTCGAGCTCACAATGAGGGTTTTCGATATTTTTTCTGCCACCAGGCGGCGCTTCGTACGCACCTGGTCTCGACAACTGTCAGATTCATCTTTTCATAGGCACCTGGGCCTAAAATATTGAAATTCTATTTTATTTGGAAGAGAATTGATTTGGTAATGGATTACGACTATTACACGGTCATCGAACTGAAGACGGAGCTATAAAACAGGCGCGCAAAGTCACTGGTATTAAAAATAATTACTTTAACTTTGTTAATTTCATGAGAATTGACTTGGAACTATTTTATTTATTTAGTTTAGGTAACAATATGCCTAGAGTAATGGTTTTCAGAATAAATAAACCTATAAATATGTTGAAAATTAAATGCGCGTATTTATTTTGACAGTTCGTTAAACGGTCGGCTCAGTGCTGCCATCTCACCTCCCCATAGCGGCAGAAAAAGTATCAAAAACCCTCATTCGCAAGTATAGGTAATATATGTATATTATACAGTCAGCAGCAGATATTGCTAAGCGGGCTGGGTGTTCAAAATGAACTCGACACGACTTTATTGCTAAGACTATAAAAGTGTGTTAAAATCATTGTTCATTGTGAACACCCTCCCCGCTATGCGATATCTGCTACTAACTGTACAATAAGGGATACGGCACATACGGCAATAGAGCGGAAAAATAACAGCAAATCTGTCTACTGTAATTATGTAAATCAGTTGTCTAACAAATGTTATCTCATCATAGTTTCCGCCTTTACCATAATCCATTGTTTCGATCCTTTACGACTGTTTGTGTGTTTTGCCGCATACTTCTACAACAAAGTAATTGTGACAAAATAATCGTCGCTCAGTAGCCGTCCATGTGGTCGCAAGTAACGTTTACGTTAGTGTTTACTTGATACATAAAATAGTGCATCACGCTCGCTCCAATCGGGTTATTCCCACCTGTTACCACCAACTTGACACCAGTGGTAACAACTGGGAATTTTTTTCCCACCTTTTACCACCAGAGTACCTACTTGGTGGTAACTACTGGGATTTTTTTCCCACTAGTTACCACTAAAATATGTGGTTAGTTACTAAAATAATTAGTTTGGTGGTAACAGTTGGGAATTTTAATTCCCAGTTGTTCCCAGTGGTAACAGGTGGGAAAAATAATCCCAGTTGTTACCACTGGTATCAAGTTGGTGGTTGGTGGGAATAACCCCTCCAATCCAT
Organism: Thaumatotibia leucotreta; assembly: GCA_025490895.1. Classification (NCBI taxonomy): domain Eukaryota; kingdom Metazoa; phylum Arthropoda; class Insecta; order Lepidoptera; family Tortricidae; genus Thaumatotibia; species Thaumatotibia leucotreta. Next base: position 92,468 of record JALPQI010002644.1, read on the forward strand.
CAGTGCGAGCGTGATAGACTGCTCTACGTTTACGCTAACGCTAGCGCAAATCTTACTCGCCAAGTCATGGTACGGCTACATTACTATAATTATAGCATTATACAGAAAAACGGTAATGGCAATTTATAACTATCGTGCTGCCAACGCGTATTACGCGCGATGCCTGTTTGCAAAATTTATAAAATTACGAATGATTGCGCCAACATATTAATATAATCTACAGTCGTTATAAGATCCATCGGAGTTGCCACGGTGCTCTGAAATATCTGAACAGGCACTCTAATGGCATGATAAATATGATAATTAGGGGCGAAACTGATTGCTCTTTTGGACACATTGTTAAGACCGAAAGGGACAAACAATTATTAGCGGCTTGTTAAGTTAGCAGATGTGTATGAATAAGGGGGTTAGTAAAGTTTTGCACCCATAGTTTCGACCCCTAATGATAATAGAGGACTGCTCAGACTTTTGTGGGCATCCTGGGGCTACGACGATCTACTAATGCGTATCAGTTCAGGACCTAGTCTGGATCGCGATGTGTCAGTTCCATAGAATAACTGCCAAAAACTAACAGGCCGAGCTACAGAGCTATTAACTATGGGCTATGAACACGAACAAAAGATACGCACTCCCGTGTAAAAAAAAGAGACACGGCGATACTCGCCCGGCGGTGATAGCTGATAGTTGGACGAGCATCGCCGTGTCTTTTTTATTTACACGGAGTTGCGTAGCTTTTGTTCGTGTTTATAACCGACTGTTCATAGTTTAATAACTCACGGTGAGACTAGTGCCTTTTTAGTATATTGTGTATGTATTAAGGGCGGTAAATAATAATTCTTGTACCGCCCGTGGCGCACACAATGTTTTTCATCACACCAGTGAAGCAAAAAAAAAAAATAAAACGATATATTTTCACAATGTCGTAACAGATGTGCTTACCATAGAAAAAATCAACTGCGAAAGACTCTGGTTTTCACGGGATTCGAACCCGCTTCCTCTGGATTGCCGGTCCAACGTGCTTCCAACGCATTGGCGCACTTACGGAACAGGTGTGATGAAAAAAAATTACAAGGCTTTGAATTTTTTGACATTTATCTGGACCTTCCAAAGTGGGTCACTCCGAGTGAACTCACTCGCTTATCATGATAGTCGAGCTTGCAGAATACTTTCTTCTCACTTACTATTTAACTGTTGTCCCCTGGGATCACCCAGGACAGAATAACAACAAAATAAAGTGATTGACCCATGAAACAAACGCGGTTGGTACTCGCACAGTCTAAACTTGCGTAGGTGCACGCGCGCCATGGTATCACAGATTTTAAAACGTATGTGTCAAAGATTGTATAATTATCTAAGTATGAGGTATCACTTAGTCTGAGAATCTCTCATCCTTGAGTTCCGAACATCAGACACTATAATATAACAATAGAATTGTTCGTAGATGATCATTCTGTATGATGGATATCAAAACATATTAGATAATGAGCCGGCCTTATTATTTAATATAAGGTGGATGTACTAGTACCCGACGCTGTACCAATACTCGACATCATAGCTTGAATTGCCATCGATAAGATAAAATCAACTATTAAGGCATTTAAACTATGATAAATGTACCTATGTACCTGTAATGCTTCATATCCCAACTTTGAAATAATTAGCTTAAATCTAAATTATTTGCATAATTTTAAGACATGCTGACATTTATTTAGACTGGGTGTTAATATTTTCAATGTACCAATATGTGACATTCAAACTTGTACAGTCACGTCTAAAAGTATGTATACCTACATAATAAGATTTGAAAAATATGTAGCCACACATTTTCATCCAAAATATGTATCTATTACTGACACCAAAAAATTGTATTCATTAAACTGTTTCAGTATTATGTAATCACATAATGCTTCAGAAAGTTGCATACTTAAATAAATTACATATAAATGTATCCTCCTCGTAGTCAAAAATAAGTATACATGAATTTTCTTATACATTTAACCACACTAATTTGGCAAATATTTGTATACGCCGTTTGATTCATAGATAATATTATTATGTACTTAAACACGATTTGATGTTTTGACGTGTCTAAGTGTAATCGATTTTAAAATGAATTTTCTTCCATGTGGCCAGTGACTTTCTTTATAATATGGATATGGATATGGAACCTATCTAAAGCTACAAATAGGTAGTGGCTGTTTATGAAACTCATAAGTATTATAATTTTATATTAGTTACTAAAATTAAAACTAGGTAGGTACTATTTTATAACTGAAATAGAGAAGAAATGTTTTGTTTGTCAAGCATTATAAAGTAAATACCACTTGTAAATCTGTATTTTTTCTTATTACTTTCTGAGGGCAATTCGAAATAAGGAAGTTTGGGTTTGAAGTGTTGGTAATGAATAATAAATTCAAGATAGACAACAATAATGTCTATCAATATAATTCGATGACTGCATTAATACATTTGAAAAATAAACTGTACCCAGCCAGGGAATCGAACCCGGTTGTTTTGAAAAAATAAACATACACTATGTCTATTCAGATATCGTTTGTGTAGGTCTTAAGCAGTAAATGTCTCTAAGAAACATGATGTCTAAAATGAATGGAATTCATTGTTTTCACGTACTTAAATTTATTTTACTAGGTGTTTATTGTGTAAATCTTAAGAAAAAAATGTTTTTTCTCTCATATCTATCAACGCAGTTTTCCTTATTATCAAAATCAATGACATGGTTCCTAAGAACAAATCTTCGTATGTCTTATAGTTTCAGACTTTCCCATACTGACTGATTTGAATGGGCCACCCGGTATACAGGGTGTAATCGTTAAGTGTTGTCATACATTAATGTGCCAAGCCATAATTCCGTAAATATAGCAGATACCAGAAAACTCCTAACTGATATCGAAAGAACGTTACCCAACAAGTAAAATAACACTAATAACTTTTTCGAAATAAAATCAAAAATATCTCAAATATTAACTTCAAACCCTCCAATACATTTAGTACGTAACCGTTCATTCAAAGACTAATTTAATACGAATATTTTTGATTTAAGAATAAATGTTAGATTAATTGTTTCATAAACGGTAGTATTATTATTTTATTACAATGTATTCGTACAAATAACGAATCTCTAACAGTTTTATATGTTATAATAATAATAATAATTTATTTCGAGTAACACGAGACTCATACATGATATGGTTAGTTGAATTAGGTACTTAATACTAATATAAAAAATTAAATACAATAACTACATAATAATCAGACTCTGCGATATATGCAAGTCGCAACAATGCCTCATAAACGGACAGTCAATCCTGTCCCCTATGGAACGCAGGATAGGATAGGTTATGACACCCGACATTTATTAAGGCTAGTGGTCATACTAAATGTATGGGAGCGATGTAACTTATTATTTTTTAAATTACTCCATCTATTCAGAAAGAGTTATTAATGCAATTTTACTCGTTGGGTAACGCACTTTCGATATCAGTTGGAAGTTTTCTGATATCTGTTATATTTACGGAATTATGGCCTGGCCACACTTAACGATTACACCCTGTATATTTGTGATGGCGAGAATAACATGTTAGGGACATATTTCTCCTGTTAGTTGCAAAATGCCGTTCCGATTTTGACTGAGTAGAAAAAACTTGATATTACTAAAAAAAAAAACAAAAAATGCTTAGGGCACTTTTCTGTGAATGTCCCTAAACTGAAATACGCAATATTTACAACTGAGCTCAATCTAAAAATTTAGACTGTCAAGTGCGTCATAGAATAATCGTGAGATAGATGTATGCAGTGACAAGTCTGCACTGTTTTCGTGAATTGTCAAATCAGTTAATTATACAACTTACGATTCTATGCCAGTCAGACAAGGTTAGTTTTTGCTGTCTGAATACATATTTATGAATCAAACGGCGTATATAAATATTTGACAAATTGGTGTGGTTACATGTAAACGGAAACCATTCACGTATACTTATTTTTGACTACGAGGTGAATACATTTAAATGGAATTTATTTAAGTATGAAACTTTGTGAAGCATTTTGTGATTACATAATACTGAAATAGTTTAATGGATACATTTTTTGGTGTCAGTAATAGATACATATTTTTGATACAATGTATGACTACATATCTATGCAACCTTGTTTTTGTATACATATTTTTAGACGTGACTGTACTGAGGTGACTACCAGCAAAAGCACCTGACACTTGTACAATAGAGTTGACTAAGAAAATTTTGAGATATTTTGATATTATCACCCTATAAAATAAATACCATTTAACAAAACTTACAAACTCCTCTCCCAAAACACATGACAATACTTTGTATATATTTATATTATGAGATTTATGAGCAAAATATCGTGATTCAAATAAATATTCTCTGTTGACATGTTACGTATTGGTATTTACACCTTAAGCTTTTAAAGGAGATTTAATGCCTAATGGAAATTCGCTGTACTGCGTAGATGACCAGATGGCATCCGCCGAGTACACTGGGGGTGCGGGTTCGACTGCCAGCTTGGTTTTCGATAGAATGGGTTATTATATTTATAGATTTAATGATATTAGTCCTACATTTTATCAATTACTATTTCAAATTTAGGTATTAGTAGGTATAGAATATATCATACCGTTCATAATTTTGTAGCTGAAACGCCATTACTTTGGGCAGTAAATGTTACTAATATTAATGTCTGTAACACTTAAATACAAAGTATGTAGTAAATCTCCAGTCGTGACTATAACCTAGGCAGTTAAAAGTGCTCTAGATTCTAAGGCGTAGAAATGCATTGTTATTTTTCCAGGCAACATTATGCGCCGCACAAACACTACCTAGGGCTCATGCATAAATCATGTGAGGTTTTTTGGCTACTTTTTGACCCCCCCCCTCCCCCATGGTGATGTTTGGTGAGTTTCTTGGCTAGACCCCCCCCCCCCCCCCCCTTTGAAGTCTCACGTGTATTTTTCTCATTCAACTTTTCACGTTCGATAGCCGAAATTCACAATATTTCTTAGTTTGTTCATCGTAGAAAAATACACGTGAGGTCTCCTTGTACCCTCCCCTCCCCTACCGTGATCTTTCGTGATGTTTTCTTGGACCCCCTCCCCCCCCTATAGGACCTCGCATGATTTATGCATAAGCCCCTACTAGCAATTTTTTTTTATTTTAGTCCATTTGCACAGGCGAAAGCACTAAGCCATACTGCATCTGGCAAATGTCACAACATTCGATACGTCGGAATGAAGTTAATCAAGTTAAAGTTAATATATACGCGAGTTTACCCGTTTTCATAGATTTATTTCATGAGTAATCCTCGCGGTAACCGAAGAAAATATTACAAACATTCAGTTTAGGTCAGTGATTCAGGTAGAATCGCATTAGGTAGTAGATCGTAGCAGCCTTCTGGTTTCGAAAAGAAAGGTATTCACCAGAGTTGGGCAAAAAGTAATATGATTACTCCTTCCGATTACTTTACAAACTCCGATTACTTTTTGTATGTGTACTTTGTAATAAATATTACAAAGTACACATACTACGTATGTACTTTGTAATAAATATTACAAAGTACACATACAAATGTAATTTATAGAAGTAATCATATTACTTTTTGCCCAACTCTGGTATTCACTACCTTGCAGAGCTGTACATCTAATTCATCAGAACGCACATCATTATTAGGATTATGACATCTGCACTATGCGTCTATTTGATCGATAATTCTTGTTTTTCAAACCAGGCAATGTTCTAGGCATAACTGTAAGCTTTTTCATTGTAGTCATCAAAATTTTGGAACAATTATCTACGTTACTGTTTTAAAATATTCTGAAGGAACCATGTGTTGAAGGGTATACCATCTTGTAGACTAAATCAGAAACTTATCATAGAAAATGAACTCGATGTACTTATAGTCAGAATTCATTTTAAAACTATGTGTCATGTCAATGTCAATCACTCCAAAATAAATTAATTGTAAGTGCATAGAGTTCATTTTTATATAAGGTGGCCAGTTACTAGCAATTTACCCTAGTTGCACATAAAACCTATATTTTTAAACTTTTGATTTGACGCATTGCATTCAACAAGTATTATTTTAGGGCACGAAAAAAAAACGCTCTAATATCATGCCTCAGTACAGTCAGGGGCATAAATATACATACAATTTTAAACCTTATGCTCCAGACTTAAGTAAAAAAGTGTATAGATATTTTTGCGCTTGACTGTACATACCCTGTCAGAGGTGGGGTCCAATTTCCGAATTTATCATTCTCCTCAATTTACCAGATTCCATTTTATACGGAATCGTTTATGACCAAATTCTTAATTTCACATTTTCCGAATTTTCCACATTCTATATTCTTATTCTTACAGTTAGAAATTATGCCAAGTACTTATATATTTTACACATTCGTGTTTTTTATAATCCGGTCTTTGCCATATCCTGAAATTTTTCACTTTAATCAATTTCCATTATGGTATTTTGTACATATGTGTTATTTCATATACATACAAACATACAAGTAGGATAATCGTACTCAGTACTGCGAACCATGAATGTGACCTACTTTTACAAACAGCGATAACAGTGCTTATTTACATTGTTGAATTCATTGTTCACAGGTAGCTATGGTGGAAGTGCAACTGAACACAGACCAAACCAGTAAAGTGCCTAAGGAGATGCTCGTCGCGTTCACAGTGTGCACCACACTCCTCGTAGCCGTACACATGCTGGCTCTCATGATAAGCACTTGTATCCTCCCCAATATAGAAGCAGTGGGGAATCTTCACAGCATATCGCTAGTCCACGAATCTCCCCACGAAAGGTTACATTGGTACATCGAAATCGCTTGGGCGTTTTCGACGCTGCTCGGGTTGATTCTGTTCCTAGTCGAAATAGCTATACTCTGCTGGGTGAAATTTTATGATCTCAGCGAGACCGCTGCTTGGTCAGCCTGCGTTGTACTTATACCTGTCATGATTGTGTTCCTTGCGTTCGCTATACATTTCTATATGTCACTAGCCACGCATAAATATGAAGTCACAGTTACAGGTATCAAAGAGCTGGAGTTACTTAAGGAACAGATTGAAATGGGCGACCATGACGGTAGGATGAATAATCTCACTTTGCTCGACCAGAGAGTCGTTTAAAGACAGCCTTTTCAGTGTCCGAAATTGGGATGTTATTTACCTTTTTGACTTAAATATACCCACGTTTTTTTATTGTTGACGCGTAGTTTGTAGGGAAGTACTTATTGATCTGTTTGAAATTGTACTTATGTAAGTGCCAATTTTACCAATATTGTATTGGGTCTTGTGCATTGAACGTTATAGGAGTTTTAAACCTTCCTAAATGGAGTTGGTATACCTAACTCAGGCACTGGTCTCACCGCGAGCGAAGAGACAAGGCGATACTAGCCCGGCGGCGATAGCTGATAGCTGGGCGAGTATCGCCGTGTCTCTTTTATTTACACGGGAGTGCGTATCTTTTGTTCGTGTTTATAGCCGATAGTTCATAGCTCGCGGTGAGACCAGTGCCTCAAAGCCTGGTAAATAAATAATTACGAATAAGCTTGCTCAAAGTGTTGTCTGTAAAAAATGATTTGAATTAAACATTTTGTACTTATTTAATTTTGACGAGCTCCACGAGCATGACATACCTATCGCCATCAGATATATGGTAACGTCCGGAGCGTCAAAAATATCTAAACACGCCTTTATTGCCATAACGATAGAGATGTGTTCAGATATTTCTGAGCACTACGGACACTACGATATGTTTGATGGCGATTGTCCATGCGAATCTCCAGTTGATAGAGCTTCCTGTGTTGATATTTTTTTTTAAATATCATGTTGATAATTATACTTTTAATAGGTTCCTTTCCTACTTGTAGTACAGCAGTGAAATCTATTTAAGCATGGCAATATTATAGAAATATTTTTTATCTAAACCAATATCTTGAATATTATTTAAATCGTATGATTTCTCCATTCGTAGGTATATCTAATATCCTGATTATAATGTTATGGGCAAGTAGTCAAGTCAGTTCATGTTATTATTGGTATGGTGTGTTCACAACCTCACAGACCATATTAAATTTTTTGTGTACTGTCATTTTATTTGACTTTTAGTAAACCTAATAGGCTACTTGACCCATTTTTAAAGCTTGTCGTATATTATTAATCAATATCAGATTAACGGAAAAAAAATAAAAATATATTTTTTCACGACCTAGAAAACCGCAAAATTATAACTTAAAATTTAAACTTTCGTTACCGCGCGAAAACGATACTAGCCATGTTAATGCTTAGATTATCTGTGGTGTGACGTCACTCAAACCGAAAACAAACATGTCAATGTCACAGCAAAGCTACATGCCTACATGTCCATGGCGAACTTCACTCGTATAAGATTCGACATGAAGTTAGTTTAAGATCATATGACGTCACATCATGGCCGACACCGTTTTCAGAGTACGAAATTAAAAAAAAATAAAACAAATTTTTCAATTAAAAATATGTACCCATCAAACACTTTTAATACACCATAATCGAAAAATATTGATCTTTTCAATAAATACTACGGAAATTAATAATTTTTTGCACTAAATTTGATATGAGTCAAGTAGCCTATTGCAAAGATGTAAGGTACACTTTTAATAGTGTTACTTTCACTAACACCTCTACAAAATGTAATTCCAAGCTTTCGAGAATTTATACATTGGTTTTAATTCTCGAATTAAAAACCGAGAAAAAAATGTAATCGATCACAAAAACTTATTTCAAATTGACGTGTATTGTAGGTACCAATATACTTATACAGGGTGCTGCCTTTATCATTCTTTATATTTTGTTAACATGACATTTTATATTTTTTATCGAATTTCGTTTTGTTATGTTAATTTTTAATTACTTTTGTTTTATGGGTTAAGCTGTTATAATATTGTATTCTTTAAATATTGTATAAATAACAAATAACACACCTTTTAGTTTTGAGAAACAGACAAATCAACCCTAATTATTTTTTGTTTAAAAATAGGCTGGTAATGTTATTTTTATTTTTCAACTATATTTCCAATAATTACTTATTAATATGACTTCGAATATTATGTTGAGATAATCTATTTAGTTTCGACCGTAATTTAATCCACTGAAGCTTTGTATTAACAGCATTATTGTCAAGAAATATAATTATCATTAGTCTTATAGTATCGACTCCGGATTAACCTCTAGCCGTCCAGAGGCCTATAAAAAGGTCTCCTGAAACAAAATAAATTCTATACACTATGAATACAAAATTAATTTGAGAATTTTATTGTCTGGGCGGCAGGAGGATAAGACCGCTAATGTTACGTTCAATGCGCTTTCTATAATCAACAATAGTTCAACGAGATAGAGCACAAAATGGCATGAAAATAAAATGTAGTACATTCGCAACCCGATATATTGC